>CAUYQG010042300.1:0-22602 GCA_963574415.1 Tarsius wallacei
AGCCTTCCAAGTAGCTGGAACTACAGGCGCGCGGTACCACGCCCAGCTGATTTTTTGATTTATTGTAGAGATGAGGTCTCGCTTGCCCAGGCGGGTCTAGAACCCGCGGGCTCAGGCAATCCACTCACCTCAGCCTCCCAAAGGCGCGGGATTACAGGCTGAGCCACCGAGCCCGGTTTAGAACTACTTTTTTAAAAAATTATGTTGTTTAAGCCACCCAGCCTTTGATATTTTGTTATGGCAGCTAGAGAAGACTAATGCACTGGGTTAAAATCTAAGTATTAACAGTGCCATGCTCCTTCTGGAGGTCCTAGGGGAGCTGTTTCCTTGCCCTTTTCAGTTTCTAAATGATATCTCATCACGGCTCTCTTCCTTTACCCCCAAAGCTAGCAAAAGTGGATTGGGTCCTTGTAACATCTTATTACTCAGACGTTTTCTTCCATGTTTCTGCCTCTCTCTTTCACACTTAGGGACCCTATGATTACAATGGGCTCAAATGAATAATCCAGTGCACTATTTTAAAGTGCAAAGATTAACAATCTTAATTCCGTTTGAAATCTTAATTTCCCTTCACCATGTAAAGTAACATATTCATAGGTTCCATGGAGTACGTTATGAATATTTTTGGGGGCGGAGAGTAAATTATTCTCTCTAATATGATGAAACTGCAGAAAAAACAATGAAGTAGCTGTCCTTTGTTTCCATTTAAAAACAAAAGTCCTAGTGTTTTTAAGAAGTTCTCCTTGTCTTGCCAAGGCTACCTGCTTATTCTCACAGTAAAGTTGAAATTGGGAGCCAGGTAGTATATCATAATTAGCAGCCCCAAGTAAAACCGAATTTGGAATGAGATGAGAAGCAATTTATTGAAAGAAGAGATGGCTTTTCTCAGTAGAAGGAGAAAATGCTAGACAAGCCAAAAAATGGATCTCTCCTATGCTGCTAATTCACCCTAACTCTTGCTACTTCCTTTTATGCTCTGGACATGTCATAAAACCAGCTGCTTCCTCCAACCTTCTTCCATTTTCATACAGCCCTTCTTATCTTTTCTCAGAAAGTACAGATTTACCATCATTCTCCGGCTATAAAAGTCCCAATTTTTTAAAAGTATGCATATAATGCTAATTCTTCTAGAAAGTTAATGGATTTCCTAGTTCTTCAGTATTCAAACCACTTACTGCTATACGAAAGGTTTAACAATAATATTGTCATGATTCTGAAAGTAAATGTCGTTTCCCATAGTTTCAATGTTTCAAAAGCTCTTCTTACTCTTGACTTGGGAAAATTCATTTGTTCTCTCTGTCTTACTCTTGTATTGTACTGTGTTTCAAGAATTAGTGCAAATGCTTTCCAAAAGTCCAGGTTACTTGGTTTTGCTGTAGAGATATTTATAAACACCAAGTTTACTTTCTAATCTAGGTCTCTTTTCCTATGGTGCTAATAGACAATAAGAACAATGCCCGCACTTTTAGGCCATGTGACTTGTTTCTGAGAAGGAAAGTTTAGTTATAAAAGAATTCATTGAGTTGAAAATAGATTCGACTAAGAAATACTTTCTAAAATACACGGTTAAATTCTGACATCAAAATCTAAAGAAAACCCTAGCTTATAATTTATCATATGCTAATTTTGTATAAAGCAAAATTCATCTTAAACATGCTTATCAACATCAGCTCACTGCTTTAGCAAGGCATTCCGAGATCAAAACATTCATAAGCTCTCAGAAAAACTTTATTGGGAGGCAGATTTAAAAGTCATCTTATTCTTAGGCAAATGAGATAATTTAAGAAGTTGATATTTGCTAACAGAAAATTATTTAAATTAACTAAAGAAAATAGAGAGTGTCAAAATTATGATGTTTAGCATATAGGTTTGAATTTTAGCTTAAATATTTTTATCCTTGGGCTGAATTGCTTTATTTTCTTCTAAGGTTCACTCTCTAGTCTTTTTAATTCATCCAACAATCTTAGGCACTATAATTACATTACTTTTCAGATAACAGAATGCTATTATTTATAGGAATAACCCACTAGGAAAATATTTCTGCTTATATTCATTAAAAAGTGTACAATATCTAAAATCGAATATGATATTAGATCTAATTATCAATTTATAGTTATTAATATTTGATTAGCTACCACTATATTATTATCTAATATTTAATATCTAATTGCTATATCATTATCCAATATATCTAATTTATTAGGTAGTACAACTAATAAAATCTGATATGATATTAGATTTTATAGCATTAGACTAATATTACTTTTACATCTATTAGATGTCTCCTAACAACTTTTTTCTGAACTTCGCTTAAATTATTTAAATGTGAAAAGAACTTTTTCACATTTAGGCGAAAAACCTAGGCGAAATTTCTTTGACAAGAAATTATCCAAGCCTTGTGCACATTTCTTTGGAAAAGTATTTTGTCCTTTTAAATCTCTAGCTTGCTAACTGTTGCAGCTGGTAAACTACTTCACACTCACTTGCAGTCTGGCTATCTGACACCTCCTCCTTTATTAAACTTTTAGATGCTGAAGTTCCTTGGGGCTTTCTGCTAGGCCTTTCTCCTTTACCACTCACACTTTTTTACCTGGGCTTTAATCTCCTCCCCAGTAGTTTCATTTACCCTGTGCATGTAGAGAACTCTAAAATAGAAATCTCAGTCCTCTCACAGACACCATTGCCACCAATTGCCTATTGGACGGCGGATTTGCCACATCTACCTTACATTTAGTGTCTCTAGAACTGAACGTATGGTCCACTACCCCCACCTGTGTTCCACTGGCAGAGAGTGACTTCCACAACCACCAAGCTGCTTAAACCAGAAAGCAGGTAGTCAGCCTTGGTACTTCCCTCTCCCTTAAATTTTAGATCCAATTTAGTTTCAAGTCCTGTTAATTCTGTATTAATAGATTTCAAATATTTTCACTTCTCACATGCTACCTGGATTCCTCACATCAACATTATCCATATCCAAGCTATGATTCTTTCATCAGAAAATCTAATGAAATCAAAGCTCTACTCAAAAGTTTTCTTTTTAAAGGGAATAATAATTCCCTACCTATTGCTTATATAATAATATTTAAAATTCTGAATATGGCCCACAAAAATCTGATCACTTTCTAATTCTCTTGCTTCATCTTAACCTAGTTTTATCGTAAGATTCTGCTGTCCAATCATCCCTGCCTTCCTCAAATGCTTGAATGCATTCTATACTGCACAACCACAAGGTATTTGCATATACTATTCCCTAAGCCAGGAATCTTCTGCTATTCTCTCCTTACCTAATGCCTGCTATCTTCATACCATACCTTAAATATCAGTTCCTAATAAAAATTTTTCCTAATCCTAAATTTAGATATGATTCTTCTATTCTCTGCTTTCATCATGCAAATCTCAGATTACAATTAAACAATTAAAGGACTATTTGTAATTTATGTTATTTTATGTTACATATTTATTGTTTTTCTTCACCCTCAGGATGTAAGCTTCATAAGAGATTATATCTACCTGTTGTCACCTTTGCCTCGCACAATGTTTTACACAGAAAAAATCATTAATAAAATCTGATAAGAGATAATAAATAAATGAGTACTAAGATGCCTATGAATGTGTTATGCCTTCTAAGAGAATTTGCTTTATTAAGAGAATGCCTTGGTTTTCTTCTAAGATTGTACCCATAATCCACTTCCCTTAATCACCTGACATTTCTCAGTTCTATTCTAACTCTGCTCCAAGAATAATTAATAGCCAAGACATTCTCAGGCAGGTCTGCAGCTATCACTGTACATCAGTAAATTTAAAAAATGATGCTCATTTGGAAAGTTCAGGCAGCAGGACATGTTTCTCTTGAATGTGCTGACCAATGCTCAACTAGTATCGGTAAGGTCCTGCAATGCTCTTTCTTACATGTCCTTTCTGACTTCCTCTAGACACAAATTTGCTTATGGCCCCCATGACTTTTGTCAATAATTCACATTCAATGTTAACAAAATATGTCAGTCATGACTTCTGTTTTCAAAGAGCTCTATGTTCAGTGAGCATGCTACACAATAAGTAAAATACAAAGTCAAACCAAGATAGCTTCACAGTCCTATTTCAAACAAACCCTGAAACTGAGAAGAAGTGGCACTGTGAGAGGGAAAGTTATTCTACATAGAGAGAAGAACAAATGCAAACACAGAGACTTGAGAGGGAACCCCATGTTAAGAACAGAGAGCCTCTTGAGCCTGGAACCCATCATGAGTTAGGCAAAGGAAGAGACGGGTTAAGCCCACACTGGTAAGTCATTTACCATGCTAGGGAGTTTACCTTTCATTCTCTAGGAACCAGGAAGCCATATGAGGTTGAAATAGAGAAGAATATACAGGTTGATTTTTTAAAGACATATTGGCAGTATTTTGACGCGCGAATTAAAATAAGGCTGAATGACCTTCGTTAGAGGAGTAAATAGATTTGATCTTTTTCTCCAGTTCCCGCTAACCATGGTAACCTAAATACATGACTCAAAAGGAAATCTTTGCAGAAAGTGTTGATCCAATGATGATGTGTGCCATATGTGAGAGTAGGGGTCTGGCCATGAGTCCAGGAGTCTCAACATCTTAGGCAGCAAGCAAGAGACTCTGAGTCAGCAGTTTGTACAACACAGGAGCATTTGTGATGGGGAACACAGGGAGCGCTCACACCGAAGAGATAGATGTTTTAGAAGTTAACAGAATCATGGCAACTTGAAAAAGATATTTAGACAACAATGACATGAAGCAGTTTTCTTAAGTCTGAAAGAAAATGTGTTCATTTCTGTTCTTTTGTTTGAGAGTAGAAGACGCTATTAATATAATAGGCACTAAAACAAGAGTTGCTTCTGCGTTCTCTACATTTGATTTTCTCCACAACTTTTAAATACTATTTTATTCACTTGTTACTTTTTTTTTCAGATGGTTGTCTTTTTAAATTGGTAAAAGCAATTTTCTTTTGAAGGCTATCCCGGATCCAAAAAAGGCTGAAAGGGAAGAGTATAGTATTTGTAGAACCTAATACACTTCATAGCTGAAACTTTATGTTATATATTCACCAAATGCTTGCTCATTAACTATTTGAATCATTTTGTGTAACTGTTAAAAACAGCAAACAAACATTTGTTCATGAATTTATACTCCCCATGTATATATTCAGTACTTCAAGAAGGAAAAAAATATATATATATATATACATATATATATATATATATATCTCTCTTTCTTTTGACAAAAAGTATTTTCCACATTATTCAGAGCAAAATTAACTATTTAAGAACTATCCTTTGCCAGTAGTCCCCCTATTGAATCCAACCTATTAACCACTGTTTGCTCATAGGAAGGAAGTGGTTCTATCTGAGGCCAAGAGCCAAGAATTTTGCAATCCATTCCATTCATTGCTTCTGTTACTGATTTATTGAGGAATATTAAGTAGCAATTCTTCAGACTGTCCCTTTGTCCTACTGAGTGTGGCAATGCACTGGAAATTCCACTGATGTGGGCATGGCCTGGGGTATGACAAAGAAATAGGTGGAGACCAGAAACACATCTCTAGCATGTCTCAGGAATGTCCCTAGGGATGGTTCATTACTGAGTAGCTGAGCAGAGAAATGACTCAGCCAGAGTTTCTACAACTGGCTGTCTGGGGCAGCTTTGAGAACACTGGCAGGAGCTGCTGACTAGCCAGCAGTTGCTGGACACAGAAGAGAAAATTGAGTCTTTTATGCAGAATTGGAACTCTCAAATAGCAATTGTACTGTACACACTGACTTGAGTTTTTGTCAGCACTATGATATTAATATGATAATTAATCTGCTTGCAATAACTGTCAAATATTACCAAAGCATTTGAAGCACATTGGGAATAATTATTAATTAATTAATAGAAATGAAAAGTTCTCTTTGGATAGATTCTTTAGAACAATGCCCTGAATTTTAGAATAGAAACGTGAGGAATTGTGTTTTGGCAAAAAGATAACTAGGAAATATGTAAATTTGTTTCTGAAAAAATAAACACTAAATTGAAGGTGGAGGAAAGGTGAAAGAGAAGAACGAGAAGGAAAGTGGCCAAGTGACAAACAGAAAGATGAAAGAGTGGATGAAAGAGTCTATTGAAAAGTGATGTCTAATATACCACTTAAATTAATTGAGTGCATTTCCCTGCAAGTGATACCATATACCAATAGATATGTATATAGCTTTGGAGTTTTGATAATTTAACATTTGTTTCTGAATTTTGTTCACTGCCCCTGATATGAAAAAATTAAAAAGTCTACCTCCATTATGCATCATTGTGTTATTCAGCGCCTGATTGTTTTTCAAAATAGAAACTGGGCAGTTAAGGCTAAGTGTTATCCTTCTGTTTAACTTTATTGGGCAATAGTTGCATGAGTCCCAGTTGTGGGAATTTGTGTGTCAAGGCTCATATGACAATTTCTTTATGGCACTGAAATAAGACTGTAATTTTCTTTCTGTATCCCTCCTGTCTGCCCTTGGTGAACTCCTTATTACAATGAATTCATATTTATGAATCTAATAATGGGTAACTTTTATTTGCAAAGTTGAATGTAAACCTCCATGAAGGTACCAGCTGTCCCTAAGTGAGATAATTGCTATTTTCCTCAGACCAAAACTTCCACTGTGACATAAGCAAAGCCTTGAAGTGGGTCTTTCTTAAGAGGCCACCTTTGATCCAGAGATCTCTTATCAAAGTGTCAGTGAATTTCCACCACACACGTGAGCAGACTCCATTTTTTATTCTATTGGGATAAAAGCAAAGATGTCCACCAAAGGATGTTTCAGAACTCTGGTTCCCAGAAACATTGTTCGTATCCATCTTAACTGTTGTTTTTTTAGCCAGGACCTAGTAGAATGGTCTACAGCAACAGAATGGTCTACCGTAGAATGGTCTACAGCAAAAGAAAACAATAAGTGGATGGCAACTTTCATGGTGGAGATGACTCAGTGCCCGAGAAGTATATAGTAAACAATATGGGAGCTCTACACAGATCCTTTTTTATTCTCCTTTATACTTTCTTTCATAAAGGGAGAGGTGTTACCGTTCGGTGTATTTTCCAGCCCTACTCCTTAATAAAGATAGAAGCCTGTCAGATACTATAAAAATCAGCTCTCTTCTAGTTTGGTCAACTCTAAGGTGTAACATACACTCTGGAGCTCCCTGAAAAATCAGGCTAACATTACCCTCTGCAGGATTTATGCCTCTGCACCTGCACCATTATTTGGCTTCCTTCCCTTCTCTCTTCTGCTTCCTCCAACTCCCTAACCGGAATCCCCCAGAGGCATTTCTTTCATAAATCATTTACACACACACCCTTGACTTAGGGTCAGCTTCTGTTGAACATGAACAAGACAAAAGAGAGGTGAATATAAGAGGATAGACTGGGAGAATATGGATACCCAAGAGTGAAAGCTTTTTTTGTTTTTATTTTTAAAGAAGGGATATTGGAAGCCAGGATAGGAGTGAGCAAATTAATCCTGGAAGAAAGGAGTGGAAGGAGGGTGAAGTGGCAAAAGCAAGAAGCAAGATACTCTAATCTAGTACCACAGTATATGCAGCCTTCCTGTACAGCCCTGAAACAGAATTCTTAAACACAAAGCTACGACCTCCTACTGACTGAGGATACAATTCCAGCTTTGCAACTCCATAAGTGTACAACCTTAGGCAAAGTATTTGACTCTGTAAGTCTTTGCTTTTCCATCTATAACCTTTAGACATACTTATTTAAATAAGGAAATAACTCTATACCTAAAGGTATTTATTGCAACATGATTTAAAGATGTAGTCCCCACCTGGGAGTACTTTTGATCACTAAGGCATAGCTTTTGGCCATATCAGGAGACATTTTTCTTTCCATAAGTTGGAGGTGGGAAGTTACTCACTGCTAATGCATAAAGACTAGAAATGCTGCTACGCAACCTACAATGCAAAGGACAGTCCCCCACCCCACCCCCAACAAAAGCATATCTGGGCAAAAATGTCAATAGTTCCCAGTTGAGAAGCTTTAATGTAGAGCAACAACAAAGCTGAAACCAAATTAAATATTTTAAAAATTGTAAAATAAAGAATAATTATATACAGGAGGTGGAGGAAGATGTCAGTGGAGCCACCTGGACTATGTGAGTCCCAGTGTGAGTGAGTGACTGTATGGACAATTTAGTGTATGTGTCTGTGAGTAAGTGGGTGTGTGAGTGGCTGCCTGAGTGGGGACTTGGGAGCAAGTGGCCAGAGCTCTCATGGTGAAGCGGCTGGTGCCCCAGCTGTTCTACTTGGTCCCTAGTCCCTAGGATACAAAAGCCAAGTGCCATTTTTTTTTTAAATCATCAAATTCCTTCCCAGGAAGAAGCTGCCAGGAGTTACTGCCAGCTCCAGGCTCTGCCTCACCACCACAGTGCCCGACCAGACATTGGCAGCAAGAGCTGTGGAGGTCATTCAGCCAGCGAGCCAGAAGGAGAGCCCCACCTGAGAAGATGAAACTGGCACCCTGCCGCCATCTTGAAAACTGGGCAGGTAGTGCTCCCGCATGCTCACTATGGAGTGTCATACCCCTCTCTGTGACCAGTGGGTAAACTACTCAGAGATTGATCATAACACAGAGAGAATATCACAAAAGCACAAATTTCAGAGGGACAGGATAAGTGCTGAGTCTCAGGAGCCTCACCCCCTACCCTGATTGAGCCATGAGACAAAAGGTTTGACCAGAAAAAGATGAGGAAGACCCCTAAAGAGATCAGTGATGGGTCCTGGGCTGACTCAACCCCCTCCTCACCAGCAATCATCTGAACATCAGACCCACATGACTGGGGCATGACTGAGAGGGAAGAGCCAAGGCAGAGCATGGATGTCAGCTGTGATAGTAGGATTCTACTCCAGGATAAGCCTGGCTGAAGTGCCCCTACACCATTATATGGGAGGAGACAATCCTGTACCTCCCCAACTGAGGGGATCCCACTGACCATGCAAGAGTGGGAGGAGAAAACTGAAGTCACTCGCCCCCACCTCCCCCTCCTCCTTGCCTAGGACACACACTGGGGAGATTGTGAAGTAGCCACAGCTCTGCAGGAGACAGCAGAAAGGCTTACCTGTGAGCCACTGAGAGGAACAATTACAGAATATGCCACAAGAGGGCAGGTTTTGTTTGTTTGTTTTTTATTTTTTCATTGTGTGTGAATGTGTATGTGAGGGTTTGATTTGCATTCCCCCAACTTTTTTCTTTTTCTTTATTTCTTTCTTCTTTGTTTTTCATTCTTTCTTCTTTCGTTTTTTATTTTCTGTTTGTGTGTACATGAATGATTAAGTGTTCATCTTTCAGTTTTCTTGTTTTTGTTTTCTGTTCTTCTCCTTTTTTAGTTTAATGTGTGTGTGAGGGTTGATTTGCATTTCCCCCCTTTTTTTCTCTTTTCTTCTTTTGTTTTGTGTTGAGCATGTGTGTGTATGTTCAGTTTTCCTATTTTTGTTTTGTTTTGTTTCCAGTTTGTTTGGGGTTTTGTTTATTTGTGTGTGTATGTTTAATTTTTTTTTGCTTTGGTTTATGCTTTCATTTTTCTGTGTTTTTTAAATTGTTTTAAAAGTGTTTGTCCACCCTATTTCATTCTACTTTTCTCTGTTCTCCTCATTGCTGTTACTATATCTTGGACTCAGGGGATACACACACCCATAACATCATCATATAGAGTGTGATAGGGAGTGGGTCTCAGGGAACACATACCCCAGTCAGTGAATATTGATTTGAAAATAGATTCTGATTCCTAGCTCCCCATCCTTCACCTTATTTGACTCTCAAAACTACAAGAGATAGCAAAGTTTCCCACCCTTAGCCCTGTTTCAAAATAGAAAAAATTCACAGCCCTTATAAGGAAGGAATAGAAAGCTGAGCAAACATCAGAACTGAAAGCCACCTCCCCAACTGGCACTGAATAATGGAACAAAAGAAAAAAGTAAGAAACCTGTCACAAATGAGGAAAAGTCAATGGAAGAACACAGGCAATTCTCAGTTTACCAGAGAGATTTTGGCCATAAAAAACTTCATCCAGGAAATAAATAACAAGATGATAAGCATCGAAAGCAGAATAAATCAAGCAGAAGAAAGAATCTCAGAGCTTGAAGATCAAAGCATAGAATCAGCCTTATCTATAAAAAACATAGAAAGAAACTCAGAAAGAAAGAAGAAAGCCTCCAAGAGATGTGCAGTTATATCAGGAAGCTAAACCTATGACTGATTGGTATCCAAGAAGAAGAAAGGGAAATAGAGAACACCTTGGACCAAGTATTCCAGGAGGTTATCCAAGAACATTTTTCCCATATTACCAGAGATGTGACCATTCAAACAAGAAATACGGAGAACCCACACAAGACATCAAAAGAAAAGATCAATCTCTAGACACATAGTAATTTGCCTACACAAAGGAGGTACAAAAGAAAAAATCCTAAAGTCAGCAAGAGAGAAAAGTCAGACTACCTACTGAGGAAGGCCAATCAGAACGACAGCAGACCTATCAGCAGAAACACTACAAGCTAGAAGAGACTGAAGTTCAATTTTCAAAGTCCTCAAAGATAAACAATTTCAACCAAGAATTTCCTACCCAGCCAAGCTCATTTTCATCAGCAATGGAGAATTAAAATCCCTCTCAGACATCCAATCCCTAAGAGATTATGCAGCTTCCAGACCAGCTCTGTAGGAGACTTTTAAAAAGGTATTAAGCACAGAAGAAAGAAAAAAGAAATGACATACACTTCCCAAGAGAACAGGGGAACACAGAATCAACAGAGAATAGATTGTGACTTCAAACTTGAAAACACACAAATACATCAACCCAAAAGTTAAAAGAAAACAAAGAAAAAACTTTATAAGAACCTCATGACAGGGATAAACACTTACATTGCAATAATCAGTCTGAACATGAATGGACTAAAGGCACCACTGAAAAGACACAGAATGGCAAACTGGATTTTTAAAAATTACTCAATAATTTGCTGCATCCAGGAAACTCATCTCATCACAAGCAATGCACACAGACTTAAAATTAGAAGATAGAAAATGAACTTCCTGGTGAATAGATCACAAAAGAAGACAGGAGTCATACTCTTAATATGACAAAACAACCCTCAAGCTATCAAAAATTTTAAAAGTTACAGAAGGACACTACACAATGATAAATGGTTAAATCCATCAATAAGAAAAATCCATCTTAAACATATACGTACCCAACAAAGGAGCACCAGCATTTATAAAGCAACTACTAAGTAAACTACAAAAAGATATTGACTCTAACACTATCACAGCTTGGGACTTAAATACTCCACTAACAATCCTAGATACATCATCAACACAAAAAATCAACAAAGAGGTTCACAACCTCAACTTGACATATGACCAAATGGACATAATAAATACCTACAGAACACTCCACACCCAACAACTACAGTACAGTATATGTGTTCTACTCATCACCACGTGGAACATACTCCAGGATCGATCACATCCTCAGCCATAAATCAAGCATAAACAAATTTCATAAGATCAAAATTCTGCCACACATCTTCTCAGACCACAGTGGAATAAAAATAAATATCAACAGCAACAAAATTCCCCCAAAACCCACAAAGACATAGATAAAAACAGCATGATGCTGAATGACTCCTGGGTCAACCCAGAAAGCAAAACAGAAATTAAAAGATTGCTGGAAACAAATGAAAATGAAGAAACATCATACCAAAACCTCTGGGATGCCATGAAATCATTTCTAAGAGGAAAATTTATATCTCTATAAACATACATTAAGAAAATGGAAAGGTCACAAGTTAACAGCCTAACAAATCACCTAAGGGAGTTAGGAAGACAAAATCACCAAAACCTTAATTTTAGCAGAAGAAATCAGATCACCAAAGTAAAAGCCCAAATATGGAACATAGAAGACAAAAAAAAAAATCATGGAAAAAAAATCAATAAAACAAAAAGCTAGTTCTTTGAAAGGATAAACAAGATTGATGGACCTTTAGCCAGTCTGACCAAGAAAATGAGTAAAAGCACAAATAAACACAATCAGAAATGCAAAAGATCAAATCACTGACCCCGAAGAAATACAAAAGATTATCAGAGATTACTATGCACACCTGTATAGAAACAAACTTGATAACCTAAATGAAATGGAGGCCTTTGTGACATCACACAGCTTCCCCAGGTTGAAACAAGAAGTCATTGAGACACTAAATAAACCAATAACAACCCAGGAAATTGACTCTTTCATACGAAAACTACCTACAAAAAAAAAGTCCTGGACCAGATGGTTTTCTAGTAGAATTCTAAAAAACATAAAAGGAGGAGATGATATCAATCCTGTTGAAAGTATTCTATTCTAGGCAATTGAGAAAGACGGGATTCTCCCAAATCAATTTACAAAGCTAATATCATACTTATACCCAACCTGAATAAAGAACCAACAAAGAAAGGGAACTACAGACCAATATCCCTAATGAACATAGAATCAAAATTTGCAACAAGATTCTGGCAAATTGGATCCCAAAACACATTGAGATACTACCTAACCCCTATAAGAATGGCCCTCATTAATAATACAAACAACAGATACTGGCAAGCAAAGGGATCGCTTCTATACTGCTTGTGGGGATGCAAACTAGTTCAATCTCTATGGAAAACTGTGTGGTGATTTCTAAAAGAACTAGATATTGACTTCGATATGACCCAGAAATCCCCCTACTGGGAATATACCCAAAGGAACTTAGATCATTCTACCAAAAAGATACCCTCACTTGCATGTTTATTATAGTACTATTCACAATAGCAAAATCACGGAACTAACCATGATGCCCATTGAAACTGGCCTGGATTTTAAAAATGTACATATACATGATGGAATATTTTGCAGCCATAAAGAGGGACAAGCATATGGACTTTGCAGCTACTTGGATGGATGTAGATACTATCATACTTGGTGATTTATCACAGAAGCAAATAACTGAGTACTGCATGTTCTCATTCATAAGCAGACCCTGAACATTTACCAAAATACCATAAGAAAGTGATTGGTAGTAGCAGGTTACTGCCAGGGGCCAGGGGACACAATGTCATTTAGGGTACCTGATCTCAAACCAGGTGAAGTGGGGACCAAAAGGAGACTCAAACTTTACCTGTACGGTGACCACTTGTATACCTAATCTTGAATTGTACCTCACATCTTTAAAATAAAACAAAACAAAAACTTTAAAGGAAGTTGCAAAGTCTTTCTTCAGGGAAATGTCTTCTAAGAGCACTAATAAAAATGATGAACTTGAAAGTCAATTTTTTTTTAAAAGAATAATTATAATGCATCTCTTGGGCAAAATATTATGTGGCAACTGATAATCAATCAGGCCGAAGGGTCACCTTAGCCTAGGAGACTGAGGCTGCAGGGAGCCATTACCATGCCTCTGCACTCCAGTCTGGACAACAGAGTATAACCCTAATTCAATAAATAAATAAATAAACAAATAAAACATTTACTGACACGTATGATGAGATTATAACAACATAGAAAATGCAGACAGTCTGTAAATTGTACAAATTCATTCATTCAAATTATACTTTTTGAGAGTTACTTTATGCCAGGTATTGGAGCAGGGATATTATAGTGGTGAAGGACACAAATGTATTGCTCTCATGAAATTTACATTCTAGTAGGGGAGAAAGGACAATAAAAGATAGATAGTTAAATAGATAATACAGATGGATAAACGATTATAAATAGACGAATAAATATGAAAAAGAAACAACTCTCCGAGAAGCTGATATTTCAGCTAAGATCTTAATTAGTAGAAGTTGTGAATCATGTCAGGATGGAGGGGAGAGCATTCTCAGGCAGAGACACTTTAGGTTGAAGACTCTAAAGTAAGAACTAGTTTGACAGTTTTGATGAACAGAAATAATGAAAAACCAAAGTATTGTTACCAATACAAGCTGTGGAGAAAGACTTGAATTTGAATCCCTACTCTGTGAGGTATGCAGTGAAATATTCACTCTCTCAACAACTGTTTTCTCAATATTGTTTCACTGTTTATAACTGGTCATCAGAAGACTTCTCAGGATTATATATGCAAATAGTGCTACAAACATGTAAAGCGTAAATATTTATGTAAATATATGTAAAGTGCCAAATCTTTTACACAGTAAGTACTCAATAAATACTTTCAATTCAATAAACAAATCAAAAATTTAAACATACATATGGCATATAAACTGGAATACAAAAGACATAGACATATGTGTGTATATATATATTAACTGTGCAATATTATATGTAATACATGCAGTACTAAGGTACAGAATTTGGAAAATAGATTAAATAGTTTCCAAGTTCCTACTTATTCTATAATGCCTGGACTTCACAAATTCCTGTACAATGATAAATGACAAATAGTTTTTGCTATATCTACCTCATTCATGTCAGTTCTCCGAACCAATGAAAAATGACAACTTGATTCACTAAGGTATGGAAGTATGATGGACACACAGTGACAACTGAAAGAACCCTGACCCCAGTTGATCAACAAACATTGGTTCTCTCTGAGACTGTCCTACCTATTAATTCTGCTACCCTAAACCAACCACTCTGAGCTTCAATATCCATAGGTACAATAGATATATCAGACAAGATGATCTCAAAGATTTCTTCTAATTCTAAGATTCTAATTATTGCTGATAATTTTGGGGAAAAGGTGGCTTGACCAGATTTTAGTATAAGCAAGTAAAAAACTAGTTTTTGAAGGTAATACTAATTTCTGTCCTGAAAAAAAATTAAAGAAATATTCTAGATTATGGAAAGTATCTATTTATAATTTGTATAAAATTATATTAATTATCATAATCAAAAGACAATGGTTATGAACTCTGTTTTAATGTTTTTGCTTTTAATTTTTTTTAACCTCACATGCAGAAATAAAGATGGCCAGGTTTTTACAAGTAGTTGAAAGAGACCAGCCAGTCATATAAGGAAATTCTATAAATACATCCAATGAAGACATACAAGGTAGCCTAGACGTCATTGAAATTACCGTACATTAGACAAAGGCTATTTCCTGACATTGGAAATGGCATCATGTGGAATGTTTAGCTCAGAAGCACAGATTTAAAATTGACTCACTGATATAATTTTTATGCCATAATTAAAAATAATTACCTAATCTTGTTACAAATTCGTAGCATGAGTTAAAGTGATTTACAAAGACTATTTTATAACAAAAGTAATGAAAGGCAAGTGAGAAATGCACCAGTTTTGTTTTACAAAACTTAACTGAGTAAAGAACATAGGCCTAATGGTTTATGGAAAGTCACATACAAATAAGATAAGGTCAGGGTCAGGATCCACTTAAAATCCATTAAAATGTCACTGAAATCACTGATCCACTCCACATGAAAAGGTAATTATACTGTCTGTTGATAAAGAAAAATATCCTTACAAGATGATGTAGTGACTCACACAGTCTTCAAGACCGGTGAATGCATAAAAAATTTACATAATGTCGATCTAAAAGGAAACAGCTGAAGCAAAATTCATATAAGGGGAGAGTGTATTTGGGCCAAAGTTGAGGATTGCAACCCAGGATTATAGATTCAAGTTGCCCTGAATATACACTCTGATTAGCAGCAGTTAACAAGTGAATTTTTAAAGTCAAAAAGGCCAGTACAAAGTTGTTTGTCAGGAATTCTCATTGGTTTACAGAAATAACAGTGATTAGTGATTGGCTACACATTTTGGGTTATAGTGTTGGGTAAGGCATCATTAGGTTAATTGATAGCTACTTGTGGTAATAGCAAGCAGTTTAAATAGATTAATACACAGATCAAAAGGGGAGAAGTAGGATGTGATTGTTGTCTCTTTTTAATGCTTCTCTGGGCCTAATAATTTGAAAGCACTCATGTTCCTCAGTGAAAATGTTTAATATATATATTCTTCTTTCTTAATTATATATTAACTTATTAAATGAAAAGGCATAGTGTCATTAAATAGAATTATGAGAATAACTTTTTTCATTTTTTTATTAAATTACCAACATCATTCGTCTCAGACCAGAGAATAACATTTAAAATATTATTTTCATTTACAGACCAAAACCATTTCTACAACTCAGAAAAGTGCTCTATCTTTTTTTCTTTTTCTTTAATTCTATAGATGAGAAATTGGGGCCAGAAGTTAAATGAGAGAAGATAGTCAATCTTTTCTATATCATACATAACATATTTCATTTTTATTAGACATTTCATTAGACAGCCAGAGTCTAATAAGCGAGGTCTATTGAGAGCAATTGTATGAGCATTCTGTTTTTCTTAGTGAGTAAATCTTTCCAGTGCAAAACAAAATGTTTACAGATGTTGAGGTAAGATGAAACAACAGTAATTCCAAACAAAAAGCAGTGGGTGGGAGAGAGAGTGGAATCAAGTACTAAATGAGGGGGAGAAAGGGAGGTTTTGTTCAAAATGGCAAATGGAACATTTGAACGTATATCTTTTTCCACTTAACCTTACATTGAAGTTGATATTAAAGAGGTTTGCAAAGAGCATAAATTTGCAACAACAAAACTGCAGGAAGGCTCAGAACTGGAAGCACCAGTTATTATAAAAGGCAGGAGAGCCATTTAAAACAGGTAGATAGAATTGTGACTGAACACAAAACACTTGAATGAAAGCAAAAATTAACCTTTTAGGAGTAGTTGAACGTGTAGAAGTAGCCACTCAAAACAAAATCATCTATATTCTGATATTTAGGATACCCAATGTTTAGCAATCCAGCCCCCTGACTTCATCTTAAAGCAAATTCTGACAATCAGGTGACTCACACATCAGAAAAACTCATAATCATGAATTCATATAAATGGATAAACCAAGTTCACAGGAAAATTAAGAGAAGTCTGAAACATGGAAATGACCCTGGGAAAAACACATTCACAAAAAGAGAATAAAACATCCACAAATATAACAAGGGGTTATTCGATTTTTTAAAAGAATAAACAATACACATAAAAATAGGATTCTATGACAAAGAAGTCATCAAAGAACAAAAATATCTTAGAAAGTAGTAAGTTATTGTTTTCCAAACAATTCATTAAGAAGTATAGAAGATAAAATTGAGGGAAGTTCTCAAAATAAATAAATAAAAGACATAGCAGATAAATTCTGGGGACTTAACATTAAATTAATAAAAATGTTCTAGAAAGAGGGAAAAAAATCCAAGAAAAATAATTGTTAAAAAGTTAATGTACAATCACTTCCCAGAGATATAGGCACAAGTCTACAGATCAAAAGGGGTAATTGAATGCTCAGTAACAGTATGTGAAAAAGATACACATTTATCTTGCCTTTTCTCTCCCTCCCATAGCCTATTTTGCCACGATAACCTGGTTTGCCACACTCTCAGTTTCTATTCTCACTGTAGCCTCAAGATGGTGTTAAAAACGTCAACCATCTGGCCATTTCTTTGAGTTTTTACATTTTTGTATGATGCCTGTGCACATGTGTAAACATAATAAAATTTTATGCCTTTTTCCTGTTTAAAAAAGATATATATTTAGGAAAATATTGCACAATTTCAATACCACAATGTCAAAGAGACATTTCAAAAAGAGAAGGCAAACTGGTCAACTACAAAGGAACAATAATCAAACCGACATCAGACTACTTCACAACAAAACTGGATCATGAAAGGAAATGCTGCAGTGTCTTCAAAGTTAATCTTTATCTTGGACTGCACGGAGAGTATGGCGGACAAAACAGTCACAGGCACACAATTAAGAGCTCATAAAATTACTGTCTACATGGTCTTTCTTAGGAAGCTCCTGAAGTATGAGTTTCAGAAGAAGAACAGGAAGTAACAAAACAAAAAGAGGAAAACAGACATATGGTGCACAAAAAATAGAGAATTCCAACTTTGAGAATCAGATAAATGTTTTATAGAATCTGCCCAGATTGAAGCAGAATAGATGGTTAGAGAAGGAAATTATTTCAGTAAAAACAAGAGAGAATATTAAAATTTTTTTAACTTGAGAATTATGAAAAATATAAATATGAGAACAGTTACAAGGGAAAAAGTCAACTTGATATTTCAGAAAAAATATAAATAAATGAATGAATAAAACTAGATAGAAAAGGAAATGTTATCACAGCATGCCCCTTGTTTCCATATAGACATTATTTAGATGGAAATAAATAAAGAACACCTCTTACTGTTTTTCAGTTTTATAACTAAGCTATAGAAAAAGAGCAAAAGGGTTACCTTTTGTTACAAAATATAATAAAATGTAACTAATTTTGACAATGTGTAATAAAATGTTCTAAGAACTAAGAGGAGTAAGTTTGAGAAAGGGTGAAAAAAAGATCGTGGGTGGCAATAAGATATACATTTTACAAAATGGGTATTTGAGAGGTCCATTGTTGATGGAGTAAAAATATTAGAATATAGTTTATAATCCAAAGAAAACTAAATGAGCAACAAAAATAATAGTAATCTCACATTCTCCCAGGAAAAGACGAGTGAGGGTGAATGTTATGCATGGTCTCTACTTCCACCTATAATGCTATGAACATTAAAGATAATCTCTAAAAATGTATTAAGAAGTATTAGCATAGATGGTTATACATGTGTAAAAGTGGAAAACAGCACTACAGCAAAAGAGGAATGTGTCAGAGGACTGTTATTTTTCATTTTAAACTCATTTCTACTAATAACATATTTTTTTTATTGGTGCTACTTTAAAAAAAATTACAATTTATGGGGCTGGTCATGGTGGCTCACACTTGTAATCTCAGGGCTTTGGGAGGCCAAGATGGGAAATTTGCTTTAGCTCAGAAGCTCAAGGCTGCTGTGAGCTACGATCATGCCACTGCACTCCAGCCTGAATGACATAGCAAGACAACCCTAAGAATGTCTATTTTTGCAATAATTTTAAATTTAGAGAAAAGAGGCAAAGATACTACGAACTTCTCAAAAGCTTACACAGTTGCCTTTATTGTTAACATCTAACATAACCATGGAACAATAATCGGAACTAAGATACTGACATTTGTATATTACTATTAATTGAAATCCAGGCTTTATTTGGATTTCACTAATAAAGTGAATTTTCATTCATCTTCTTTTTATGTTCTAGATGCAACTCAGAATACCACATTGCATTGAGCTGTCATGTCTCCTCTTTTTTTGGTCTGTGCCAGTTGCTTGTCTTTCCTTCCTTTGCATTACCCTGATAATCTTGAGAAGTGCTGGCCAGATATCCTGCACAATGTCTTCTAGTCTGAGTTTGTCTGTTTTTCTCATGATTATACTGTGGTTATGGGTTTTGGAAAGATTACCGCTGAGGTAAAATGATTTTCTCTTCATATCACGTACTTCTGATGTATGTGTGTGTATATATATATATATATATATATATATATATATATATATATATGAGGAGGTACCCTCCCCCAAAAAGTTGGAATTTATTTATCAAAAAATTGTATTTATTTGTACATGTTTAAACTTTAGTTACCTTCAAAGCACTCTCCGTTTGATGCAATACGCCAACCTAGATGCTTTTTCCACTGCTCAAAACAGGTTTTGAATTTATCAATTTTGATGCCTTTCAATCTTCTGCTATTTTTGTTTCACCTCTTCCACATAGGCAAAACGTTTTCCTTTGAGGACATTTTTCATCTGGGAAACAAAAAAAAAGTCACTTAGGGAGATATCAGGTGACTGGGAAGGGTAGGGCATGAGGGTCATGCTGGTTTTGGTGAAAGACTGCTGAACACTCAGCGCAGTCTGGGCAGGTGCCCTCGTAAATTACTCATCGAGAAATGGCAAACGCCTTGAGACTTTCAAAAAACCACACTGCAACCAAACACAGCCTCTCACAATGCTACCTGGTACACTGTTTACAGTGATACCAGTGGGTTTCTAGAACAATGGAGGAAGTGTGTACTACAAAGAGTTCACCCACCAAAACAAATAATAATTCTGTTTTTTATTGGCGGGTCCCCCTTCATATATACATATGTGTGTGAATTTATTTATTTTGACACATTGCCTTAAGTAGTTATGGAGGCTTGGCAAGTCCAAAATCTGCAGGATGGACCAGCAGGTTGGAAATCCAAGGGAGAACAAATGTTGTAGTTCAGATGTGCTGTAGAATTTCCTCCTGCTTGGAAGAGGTTTGTCTTTTTTGGTCTATGCAGGTGGTCAAAGGATTGAATGACACTCATATAGATTTTAGAGGACAATTTGCTTTACTCCAAATTCACTTATTTAAATCCTGACTTTAATCTCATTCAAAAACATTCTCACAGAAACATATAAAATAATGTTTAATTAAATTTCTGGGAACATGTGCCAACATGGTCCAGCCATGATAGCACTTAAAATTAATAATCGCACATACACATCTTTAACTGTTTCTATATCTATTCATACATATTTATATATCCACATATACTTATGTATTAAGATAAGCACAAGTTCTTATTGGTTTCTAATGGATATGTACAGCTCTTCATTTTTTTTCCCTCTCTTAATTTTTATTTAAAATTGTGGGGTACAAATCAGGGCTAGGTATACAAATATTCACCGTGCAGTTACCCTTATCGATGAGATCTGCCCCAGGCAGATATCGACTACTGTCAATCGCACCTCCCCACCCCCACCACCCTCCCCGCAATTTCCTGCCACTTTCTTTATTTTTCTATTTTTATTTTATTTTATTTTTTTGAGTTGGGGTCTCACTCTGTCGCCCAGACTGGAGTGCAGTGGCTGCTCCTGTCCACTGCAGCCTTGACCTGCTGGGCTCCGGCGATCCTTCCAACTCAGCCTTCCAAGTAGCCGGAATTACAGGCGCGTGCTACCATGCCCGGCTAATTTTTTGATTTATTGTAGAGATGAGGTCTCGCCAAGTTGCCTAGGCGGGTCTTGAACCCGCGGGCTCAGGCATCCACTCACCTCAGCCTCCCAAGGCGCGGGATTACAGGCTGAGCCACCGAGCCAGGCTAAAAGTATTTTTTCTTTTTTTTTTTTTCTTTTTTGAGTTGGAGTCTCACTCTGTCGCCCAGACTAGAGTACAGTGGCACGCTCCCTGCCACTGCAGCCTCGGCTTGCTGGGCTCCGGTGATCCTTCCAACTCAGCCTTCCAAGTAGCTGGAACTACAGGCGCGAGCTACCAGGCCCGGATAATTTTTGACCCGGCTAATTTTTGATTTATTGTAGATGAGGGCTCGCCAAGATGCCCAGGCAGGTCTCGAACCTGTGGGCTCAGACAATCCACTCACCTCAGCCTCCCAAAGCGCGGGATTACAGGCTGAGCCACCGAGCCCGGCTCCTGTCACTTTCAATCCTTTTCTTTTCGCAGTTCTTCATTTTTTAACCAAACATTTGACACTATACATCTTGAAAGAATTATATCAAGAAATATGAAAGTGAGCATTTTAAGATTATGTTGAATCAGATAGAGTTACCAAAAAACTATTAGAGCAGGGATAATTATCGACTCTTACTACATGTCACATAATTCATGTTTTTTATTTGGCTTAAGTTGCACAATGGGGGGCGGGAATATTATTAATAACATTTGACTAAATAGCAGTCTGAAACTTCAAAGTAATAGAGGACTTGTTCAATTTCTCACAGAGTGTTAATTTATGACAAGTGGTATGATCCATAGGAAAGAAGATATTATAGTGTATGGATCAGGACCAGAAATAAACAATAATTAAATTATTAGGGCTATCATAGCAAAGTACCATAAATTGGGTGGCTAAAAACAACAGAAATTTATTTTCTCACAATCCTGAGGTTAGAAGTCCCAAAACAAGATGTTAGCAGGGCCATGAACACTCCAAAGCCTCCAGAGGAGAATCCTTTCTTGTTTCTTTCAATTTCTGGTAGCCCTAGGCATCTTTTGGCATGTGGCAACATTACTCTGATCTCTGCCCTATCTTCACATGTCCTTCCTCTTTTAAACACACCAGTCACTGGATTAAGAGCCTGCCTAATGCCCTCATTCTAAATGCATTTTATCTGCATGGACCCTATTTCCAAGTAAGGTTACTTTCACAGGTGCAAGAGGGTTAGGACTTCAATATACTTTTGTGGGGAATACAATTCACCCCATAATCACTCCTGAGTACTTGTGACATCATTCAGAGAGCCACTGAAACTGTAAGACAATGTGACCATGACCTGGATGGAGACAGGGCTCCCAGAGGATGCAGCAGGGCTAGGCAGTGATGACTTGTGACCAGTGCCCTGCAGCCAGAATCCTTATAGTAGCTGTTTGAAAGGGGTGAGAAAGGGTGGCGTCTCTGAGTGCAGCATTCTGTCTTTCCTACATATCTTTTTCTTTATTTTATTTTAAAGATGTGGGGTACAATTTAGATTTTAGGTATACAAGTGGTCATTGTACTGGTAAAGTTTGAGCCTCCCTTTGGTCCCCTCTTCACTGGTTTGAGATTGGTTACCCTTATTGGTGTTATGTGCCCCTCCTCCCTCCCCTGGCAGTGTCCCACCACTGCCAATCCATTTCTTATTGTATTATGGTAAATGCTCGGGATCCACTT
>CAUYQG010042304.1:0-49597 GCA_963574415.1 Tarsius wallacei
GCGCTACCACGCCCGCTAATTTTTTGATTTATTGTAGAGATGAGGTCTCGCTTGCCCAGGCGGGTCTCGAACCCGCGGGCTCAGGCAATCCACTCACCTCAGCCTCCCAAAGGCGCGGGATTACAGGCTGAGCCACCGAGCCCGGCTGTCCATACATTTTTATGTGTTCGTGTGTAGTGATGCCTTTTCAGATTTGTTTTAATATATATTTTGGATTTTGTTTACTCCTGAAGGCTTTTCTTCTATATTTTATTGGTTTTGAAGCAGTGAAGTTAGGCAGATAATCTGCATTATAAAAAACATCCTGGCTCACTAGATACAAATCCTGGCTTTGTTATCTGTTATTTTATAGCTATGTAACCTTCTGTAATTAACACACTAGCTGTGTGTGGGTGGGTGTGTTCTGATAACAGAGCTAGAAAAATTAGTGAAAATTCTTCCCCATAAGATCTTCTTTTTTATTTGCTCGTTCTTAAAAGAGCAAGCAAAGATATAACCTGATACATTTTAGTGAATAACTCTATAGAAGTAACGTGGCAGAAGTTAAGATCATTGATGAAATGAACTTACCCATCTAAAACAAAAGGATGCACACAGAGACATGGAGTACAGCAGAAGCCAGACTCTAATGGCTATCTTGCAAGATTGGGTGTCTGGTAGGCAGGCACACCCTAGGTGACCACAGCAAGCAACTCATCCCCTAGTGTGAAAATCTCTACCCTGGTTCCTCATTGGCTGAGTACTTTGTGGTGTACAATCTTTCCCAGATGTCAACTAAGTTCCATTTTTTTTCCCTTATAAGGTTATCCCTGATCCCTATCCCTGATTAAGTTTCTATTTTTTTAAGATTAGTGTGCTGTTTCCTCATTGGCCCATTTCACCTCATGATTGTTAAGGAGCCCACCAAGAGCTGGTGGCTGAAGACTGCTATATCCGCCAGCCTGTTTAGATCTTGAAAATGAACCATCAGAATGTTTCTTAAAATGGATGACACAGCCACAGTGCCTAAGTTTTCTCATCTTCAAAATATGCCATATATTATTAGCAAGGTTATTGATTTGCTATATACATTAAATGAGTTCATGTTTTTGAAACACTTATAGTAGTCCTTGAAATGTAACACGTACTATAGGTACATAGGTTTGTTAAATCACTAAAATAAATGGAATGAATGCATCACAGTTCATTTTCTTTGCCTCTGTTATTCCCTGATGATGCCTAAAATCCTAACTGAAAGACAAATTCAAGTGCATGTTTGTTTGTTTTATACATGTCAAGTTCTGTAGGCATATGCCAAGTACAGAATTTTATTTTATTTTTGTACATAGATGAGTTACTTTCTGACTTTGTATTTTGGTCTTTCTGGTATTAAAAAAAGCTTCTTGTTTAATTTTGTTAGCTTAATCCTAGGATAAATCCGGTATAAAGCACCTGATAACATGTTCAATACATAGAGGGTACAGAAATGTATACCCCAAAACTAATTAAAATGTGTAAATTATTGAACTTTATTTAACTATTTCATTTTCTTATTTAAAATGGC
This sequence comes from Tarsius wallacei, assembly GCA_963574415.1. Taxonomy (NCBI): domain Eukaryota; kingdom Metazoa; phylum Chordata; class Mammalia; order Primates; family Tarsiidae; genus Tarsius; species Tarsius wallacei. The sequence continues at coordinate 1,544 of CAUYQG010042304.1, forward strand.
TTGATCTAACAACCTGTGAAGATTAAATTTTTTTACATAATATATATGGAAAAGAAGCATTCTATTTCTTAGTCATTAATTATCACATTTAAAGCTTCATATCGACAATTCTATTGCCAATCAAAACAACATTCCATTTTATCTCATATCATACCTCTAGATAAAGAGTAATATGATTTTTCTGCCTCTCTTCATTTTGTCCCTGTAACTTACCTTTTTACAAACTCATTCTAAAGCATCTCTACATAGACTTCATCCCAGGAATATAAATTATACCACATGAAAATACCTTGCTTGCATGAGGCATTTTCAGAGAAGGTATAATTATCTTCCATTGTCTCTTTTAAAATTAAAAATTGTTTCAGATTTTCTATAAAAACTCCAGGAATTTCTAATGAATTATAAAGGTCAGTGAAAAAACTAACAGAGAAGTACTTAGAATAAATATAAAAACTTCTTCCACATATGAAAATAATAAAAACTTTCTATAATATGGAAATGATTGTAGGGAAAAAAAAACTATTTGAAAATGAAAAAATGTAAATTTCATCATTTCAATTCTTATATGGTACATTATGTTATCAAACCCTTTTCAAAGAGTTTCACCAAAATTCATTTTAATCTACAGTCCAAATTCTGTACTCTTCCTATAGCTTGTGAAGAGTAAGATTCCCTTATCTTTCTTAGATTTAAAAAAGTAGATGTCAGACTGCAAGGAACATCAACTTTGACAGAGAAGCAGAAACTTCATTAACCTGCTTACTCACTCCTCAACCAACAAAATTTCTTAAGTTACAAAATTATGCATGGAAACCCCTTGAGAGAAACTCTCCTCAGTCTGGAAGAGATTGTTACTCTGTCTGGGGGCTCAGCCTGCATTTGGAGGTGATTTGTCTTTAGTTGTCCATTTGAAACAAAATAAATAATTTTCTTAGACACCCTAAGACTATAAAAATCAATACCACCTTTTTTTCAGTTCATGAAATACGTAATTTGTTCTTTTTACAGATAGACAAAATTGCTTTTGTTTTAACTGCCCCAAGAACTAAGTAGATGACATTACCAAGGCTCTTCCTAGTCTCTTAATTTTACAAATCAATGATCTTCTTGGTTGCCCAAAATACAGATTCAATATATTCATATAAAATTAGACTTTCTCAGTGTACAGCTCTAGGTTCTTTCAATCAAACTTGTCTGCAAGTCTACACCCCAGTGGGCTACCAGAAAGAGTGGATGCTATACAGGAGAAGCATTAGTTTGGGTTTCTGGAAATTAATGGGAGATGTTCTTTCCAGTTTTAAAAATCAGCATATCTGGAGACAGTTTTCTTATATTGCTATCTATATCATATTATATTTTCACGGAAGTTTTATTATTTAAAGACTCATACAAGTGAGTTTATGGACTATGTAACTAATGTTCAAGTTTTCTTTTTTGACATCCCAAAAGGGCTTTTTTGTTGTTGTTGTTGCACTCCTGGCATCTTGTAGTTGCTGTTCTACATAGCCCATGTAGTGTGCTCCAGGTCTGTCTGCCTTCCTCCGATGTGCCTGATGTTCCAAATTGATTTCTATTTCCTTCCTACTCACTATCTACAATAGAAAACCCCAATGCTTCCCTGTAGGCGATTCCACTTAGTTTTAAAAATAAACCCAAGATTGAGCAATTTCATTGTAAGATGTAAGTATTGCTTAACATATAAGATTTTTAAACCAAAACATTCATAATTAACAGAACTTTGGATTATGAAGAATGTCCTAGTGTTCCTAAATCATGCTACAGGCAAGTCATATTCTATAAATAAGATAGCCCATGCACAAAGAGGACAGTCATGTAATATTACTTTATTTGGTACTAATGGAAATTTAGCCACCTTATCCACTCATTTACACTCCTATTATTTTTCCTTTTTCACACTCTGATTCTTGTTGTTTTAGTCTAGAACTCCACAATAGGGGAGGGGCAGACTTTGGGCTCATCTCTTATGATGAGGCATGGCGCACATCGACTGAGTGAGCAAGTTTGACAGAAAAACTATTCTTTGTTTACATTATAATCTCTAAAGGGTACGTCTGAATATGTATCTGAAATGCAAGATATCTTTTTTATATTATTGTCAACATCGAATACTTCTAATCCCTTATACGAAAAATAAATAAATAAAGATTTTTGAATCAGCATAGAGAAGACTTTTCTCTCTGATAGTCTAAGCTGAGGGAGAAGCAACCCAAAAGGTAAATTTTTGCAAAATTTTAAACAATGTGAGAAGTTCAGTTCAGACAAAGATGACTGACCTCAGCAAGCCTTAAGCTAATATGATAACATCTCAATTTTTCTATCTTTTGATTGAATTAGATGCAAATGGGATGAATGAGTTGTTTTAATATAAATTGTTGAATTAACTTATTTCAGTCCTGATGTGATATGCCAGTTTTTTGAAATCAATGTTTTCAATAATATGAATGTGCATAGATAGCAAATTCATAACATTTCTTTCATTTTTCTTGAAAATGCAAATAGGAGAACTGAATGAGATAATTCTTGCCTCTTCAATGAAATAGCTTAAAAGACATTCTGGAGGAAAAAAAAATCATTGTAAGATTCAAATTGTTTCTGAAGTTTCTTTGTATAAATCACTGAAAAAAGGACAGGCAAACAATGAAGATAACATTGAACAAAAGCTATAATTTAAGAAGGCACATAAACAACAAATAAAAACAGATTCACAAGGATTCAGATAGCGATGTTTTCACCACTTAGCAACTAAGTTTCTTATGCTCAGGGGTAGCAATATAACCCAAAGTTTAAAATGTCAGCAAAAAGATGGAAACCATGGAGAAACTGCAGAATGGCAAGTGTATTAATTGGAGATATTAGAATTAAAAATTATAATGTTTGCAATTAACAAATCAATGTAAAATAGCTAATGAAATATGTAAAATAATTGCAATAACTTGCTTGACATAAGTAGCTCCATTTTGTTAAAATCCTCCATCTTAACTGTCTGCCTAATCTAAAATGACCCCCCACCCCCAGTGTGTATGTGTCATTGTTGTAACATTCCCATGACCACAGATCCACAGCCTTGTTCTCCTGAGGTTTTCATGCTGACTGTTCTTGCTAACCGTTTGGAAACTCTCTAGCCACAAGTTTCATGTAATTGTATGCCTTGTTAACTGAAATTCAAGAGATTGTTCCTTTTGCTTTTAGTTCCTTGTACCCTCACCCCCTGCTATGTAGCCCACTTGCAGATTTTGCCTTTATAAGCTTCTTGCTGATCCCACTCAGTGTCGAGAGCTTTCTTGGCATGAGCCTACTCTTGACCACATGCTATTAAAGGACTCAAAATTCAAACCCAGTGTGCTGTTGATTCTCCTTTCTTGCAGTTCGGCTATAACAAATGGACAAGTATGATAGCAGGCACAAATATCTGATGAACTACCACTCTCAATCACTAAGAGAACTAAATGAAAAAGGAATCATAACATTATATTTAGCATGAGCATGCAACAACTGCAGTTGTTGTATGATACTGGAAATACAAATGTTACAGCCAGTTTGGAAAATAATTTTTCAGCCTTTGAGAAAGTTAAAAATGATATTATGACCCCCATTGTGAGGTAGAAAGGCAAAAAAAATTTAGAGTAGAATGCCAACTAATAATATAAAATAAAATATCAATGCAAAATATAAATATAAGGAATAATAGAATTAGAAAATAATAAATGACTGAAAATATTTCCTCAGATACTATTTCTCAAATAAAACTGGAACATAATAATTTTAAACAGAAGAAACACAGTTCACAACATATTAACAAATGATCAAGTATATCATAACTAAGATCCAGATAAATTGACAGTGTATGCTTCCTCATATTATGCACGAAGAATGGCACATTATCATTTCAATTGTATCTCTGCAACAAATATTAAACTCAATAATATTAAATTCAATCATGATTTAATTTCTGGAATACTTTATAAACAATAAAAAAAACAAGGTCAACAAGCACAAAGAAATACTTAGAAACTTTTCAGATATAAAGGTGACCATAGAAACATGTCAATAAATGGAATATTGAATATGAGTTGAATTATGAGTCAGGAGAAAATAGCCATAAAAGAAATTATTGGGACTATGAATGTGATTTAAATGCAGATGGGAACCACATAATATTTGTATCCATGTTAAATTTCCTGAAACTGATAACTGCATGTGGTTTCTGCAGGGAATGTCCCTTTCTTTTGCATATCTATATCTAGGTATAGATACAGATATACAAACACACAAATGCATGCATAAACTGAAATGTTAATGAGTAAAGAGGCATAATGACTGTTACACTCATTTTAATACCAAAGCATTTCATATGCTATATATGAGTGTTTTTACAGTTTACATACATTTTCATAGTATAAATACATTACTGATATATATGTCAGGCAGGGTGGCTCACAGCTGTAATCCCAGCACTTTGGGAGGCTTGTTTTAGCCCAGGAGTGATACACAAGCCTGGGCACCATAGAGAGACCTCTACAAAGAAAAAAAATTATCCAGTCATGGTGGCATGCACCTGTCGTCCCAAGCCACATAAGAGACTGAGGTGGAGGCATAGCTTAAGACCAGGAGGTCGAGCTTATGGTAAGCTGTGATCACGCCATGGCACTCCAGTCTAAGTGACAGAGACACCCCTCACTCAAAACAAAAACAGCTAGCTATTGTTCTCTCTAGAGCAGGGGTCCCTAACCACCAGGCCGAAGACTGATACTGGTCGGTGGCCTATTAGGAACGGGCTGCACAGAAGGGCGGGAGAGTGAGTATAGCTTCATCTGCATTTACAGCCGCTCCTCATCGCTCTCATTACTGCCTGAGCTTCACCTCAGCCGCAGCATTAGATTCTCATAGAAGTTAGAAACCTACTGGGAGCAGTACATGTGAGGGATCTAGGTTGTGCAGAACTTATGAGAATCTAATGCCTGATGACCTGAGGTAGCGCTGAGGTGTTGATGCCAGCACTAGGGAGCGGCTGCAAACACAGATTACCATTAGCAGTGATGTTTGCACAGAGACCATAATAAATCCATTGCTTTCAGCCTCATATTAAAACTCTTATCAGTGAGTGGCAAGTGAGTTGATGGACTTCACTTGTCCAGCTGCATCTGGTGGAAGCTTTAAGTCAGAATCCAACACTTACTTTAGCCCATGCATGACCCGCCCATTATTATTATTTTTTTATTTTAGTTTTTGAGTTGGAGTCTCACTCTGTCGCCCAGACTGGAGTGCAGTGGCTCGTTCCCGGCCACTGCAACCTCCACTTGCTGGGCTCTGGTCATCCTTCTGCCTCAGTCTTCCATATACCCAGAACTACAGGTGCGCACTACCACATGCAGCTATTTTTTTGATTTATTGTGGAGATGAGATATCGCCAAGTTGCCCGGGGCAGGTCTCGAACACACGGGCTTAGGCAATCCACTTGCCTCGGCTTCCCAAAGTGCTGGGATTACAGGCTGAGCCAACGAGCCTGGCCCATCTGCCCATTATTTAATTTACCACTTCTATCTGCACCTCTTTTTTTAAAATGGTGAATTGTATAATTATTTAATTATGTGTTACTTCTTCCTCGATATCGGTTCCTGATGCCAAAAAGTTTGGGGAGTGCTGATCTAGAGAGAGGAAGAGAAAGTATGATGAACAATAAATAAATAATTGTTAAATATGGCTAGTGCATATATAAAAGTCGTTCTTACCACCCATGCAACTTTTCTCTAAATTTGTAATATTTTAAAAATTTACCCCAATCTCAACAATATATAAAAAGAAATACACACTAGGTTTGTTCTGTGCAAGAAAGTTTGCTTACTACTGTTCTATCAGTAATCAAAGAAATACCCCACAGTAAGAGATTAAAGTAGAAGAAAAATATTAACACCCTAATAGGTATAGAAAAGGTATTTGACAAAATTCAGTAGTCATGTCTAATAGAATTTAGAGCAAATTAGGATTAAAATGGAACTTCCTAAATGTTATCTACAAGCTTATAGTAAAACTTACATTTAATAATAAAATGTTTATCTTTGACAGGATGAAACAGAAAGTTTGACGGCTATCATTGCTTCTACTTAACATTAAAGAGGATGCCATGACCAGTGTATTAAGAAAAGGAAAGGAAGCATAACATATGAAAATTAAAAAGAAAAACTGTCATTAATCAATAATGACAAGTTTACATCACGATACAAGTAAATCCACAGTATAATTGATAAAGGAATCTACCACATGTAATGCATGCAAAATCAATATACAAATCTCAACTATATTTCCATATACCAGCCACAAATTTCAAGGAAAATAAATTTTTTAAAATGTGCCATTTATAATACCACAAAACATTACAAATATGATGAAACCTAATCAGAAAATATATGTAATGAGAGGAGTAAATTTGAGCTATATAATTATCATGAAATATATCATGTCCACAGAATGTAAGACTAAAAACTGTGAAGTTGTTAATTTTTTTCAAAATGATCTATAATTTCAATGTAATTTCAGTCGAAATCTCAAAAGTCTTATCTCTTGATTTAGAGGATATTGGGCAAGAAAAACTTCAATGTGTATGAAAATTTCAAGGTCTAGAAATCATCAAAATATTCTTAAAGAAAAAAAAGAAGTGGAAAAACTTGCGCTTCCTTATGTCAAGTCTATAGAAATTAAGACTATGTGATAGCTGAATAAGGAAGAACAACACACCAATATAACAGAAGTCTCTGATCTTGTTCTCTATGTGTGTGTGAGATACATGCATTTGGTTTATGACAAAAGTGGCAAGTTTTTATGAAAAAAGTGTACAGCAGTGGCAAAAGCATGTTTTTTAAAAAATAAATTGCACTGTTATATTTAATAATTTTATAAGGACATAAATATTCCTTTTATTTACTTCCTACTACATATAAATTAAAAATTCCAATAGAATTGTAGATCTATATCTAAGAAACAATACAGCAGTTAAAAGATAATATGAGAATATAATTTTATGCCCCAAAATGAAGAAAGTAATTTTTAAAGGGACCATAAGAATACTCACCATAATAAAAGGCATTGATAAATTTTATAATATTAAAATGTACCAAAGGCTCCACTAAGGAGTTAAAAATCAAGCTATAAAGTGAGAGAAAATGTTTGCAATTAGTAATATTTTATTATACAATAAACTCCAAAACTATATATTAATAAAAAAGTAATGTGAGACTTTAGAAAAATAAAAGACAAAATTACACTTCGAAAAACATAGTAAAACACCTAACTCACATATAAACACTTAAAATTTGTTCAAGCTCATTAGTAAATTGGGAAATTAATATAAGCTACAATGAATGAACACTACAACAACACCAGAATGATACAGTTTGCGCAGACGTAGAAAAATGGTAAATCTCACACCTTGAGTTTGAAAACTGTTTAACCTCATTTAACAGTGTTAAATATAGCTATACTTGTTGGTCTGCCTTGACGGTGTTTGTCCAACAGATATGTGTGTGTATGTGAATCAAGGGACGCATTACATTATTATTTCTGGAAGTCTCAATCTGAGAGTAAATCAAATGGTTTCAATTGTAGAATCAACAAATTGAGGCATAGTCATGCATGGGGATATCATATGGCAAAATAAATGAAATAATTGCAACTGTATACAGCAATGGATAATTATCTTAATATTGAACAGAAGAAATACTCAATATAAAAAATTTATTTGTATTTATATAAAATTTCAAACAGATAAACAATTAGGGACAAATACTAATAACATTAAGAAGATAAAATTATAAGAAAAAGCATGGAATTAATTTCTTTAAAAGTTAGGAGAGGGACTGCAATTGAAGGGCAATATTCAGTAGAGCAAGGCCGCTTCTTTTGGAGGGAGACATATATTCTATTTCTTGATTTCAGTAGTGTGAAAAAAGTGTTCTCTGTTTACTAATTTGCTAAGCTGTACATTTTTATTTAATTTTTTTAACTATTTATGATATTTTCCCAATTAAAATTCTTAATATTAACAAAAGATTATCATATCAGCAAAAAGTATATAAAGCATAAGCAAAAGAAAGATAAACATTTTGATTACAATATTAAGTATTTTATTAATGAGGAAATAAGTATGAAGTGACATGTAAATAATGAGATAAAATACTTGGCTATATCTAATCTGAAAGAATAGGAAACATAATCTAATATTCTTCTTTTTCTAATTCTTGCTGACTTTTAAAATAAATTTGAAAATCAAAATGATCAAGAATTGTTAATCATCATTTTCATTAAATCTTTGCGGGAAGGTATATATAAGATTCAATGTGCCCGGACTGGAATTATGAGTGACAACATATATGATTTTTATAAGATAAGCATCTCTTATTATGGTGTAAATCCCACTTCAAAGAAGCCTAAATTTTGACAAGATTTGACCAATATTTACAAAAGTTTATTGATTTAAATCAACAGTTTCTAGGAGCTGGAATTCTCCAAACTTTTAAAGTTTTGTTTTGTTTTTGAAAATGGGTTTTCATAGCTATACTTTTAACATAAAGAATATCAAACTGAATGATCACATGATTGATTAGTAAAAAGCACTTTTCTTTATTGATTAATAAAGTCAATCTTCTTTCAAGGACACATGGTTAATTAATAAGAAACCATATCAAACATTTCCAAATGCAAGCATCCTTTATAGACTGAATTTTAATGGTAGTTCTTAGTTCATTTAAACTAGTTTTTCGGATTGGCATTTATATTGCATATTTTATAAAATAGTATTGATGTAAAAATCCCACGGCATTCAATACAAATTAGTGGAATCGATGATTTATGAAAATTTAGACATTAAATATTTAAAAGTTGATGACTATCTTATATGTAGAGTGAAAAAAATGGCGCTCAATGTCCTTTGCTGTCTGTGGTTGATGTAATTGCTCCATGATTGAGAGCCATAATTAATTGCTGCAGGATTTTGTAAAAGACACTGAAGTAAATTAGAGTTCACACTTAACATTTTGGGTTGCTCTTCTAGGCTCTGTATTTTGCAGTGTATTTATTTAGCTGGAACCTCCCAGTGAAGATTCTAAATTCAAAATGTTAATTTCATTTTAAAAGTATTTAATTATATAATTGGCATGGGCATTGACAAACCAGAACACAAGCTGATGACTGAAATACTAGCCCATTAAGTCTGCTTAGCTACAGCAACAACTGTCAAAATAAAAATGAGCTTCACACATTTTGAGAAAGATCAACATGGGATACTCTACTTTCTAGAGTTTCATTCAACAAACATAAGAAGAAAAAATTGATCTTAATTAAGAATAAGTGAATTTTTTTATATTTAATTGCAATTTTAAAAATTAATATAATATTTTGTAGGGAAACAATCTCAGTGTGTTTTTTTTTTTTTTTTGGTGCAAAAACTATGGGTTAAACAAAGAAATTTTAGTCTATCTTTGAGACGCCTCAATACAATGTCAAATGCAACAAGTTACTTGCAATTAGAAAAAAGAATTTGCCTTGAGTTAAATCTTGGATGTATCAGTAGAGATTAATGAATCTTATTTGAAACACCACACTTAAGATATAAACACCTCACAATCAGAATCAAGTGTTCCAGGAGCAGTAAAATTGTTGGTATAAGGAATGCTTACTTAGCCCAGTCTAAAATAAGTAGTGATTAACTAAAATAAAATAAAATAAAATAAAAAACATGTTTTTTGTCATAATGCATATTCTTCCAGTTATGACAACTGATGGCAATTAGATCATAAATGAGTATAGTCTGTGCACAAAGAAAGAAGAGTTATTTAATATAGCATAACAGGAAGAAATTCAGAAGGTGCTTATTTTTAACCTATTGTTTACATTGGATTTTAAAATATTTTCTAAAGCTTTTCACTGAAACTCTTAATAAAATATGATGTGTCCTTAGAAGAGAAGAGACAGAGACTGATAAAGGAAAGATGGGTGATACATCTAGAAGCCAAGATATATCCAGGATGTTCAGTAAACACCAGAAGTAGAAACCAACCAGAACGGGCATGGCAGCTGTAGGAAATTAATCTAATATACATTAAAAAAAAGCCCAGCAGGATTATGGTTTCAGTGTCTTGATTGAGCAATTATTATGTAGAGAAAATTTTTGTTGTTCCTTCATTGGCAATGTTAATGCTTATGTTGATTCAGAGCTTACTGAATTTTGAGTAGCACTACAAAAAAGTGATTTTGTGTTAAATAAGTCTTTGATATGGCCACACATTTGTTAGTTCTGAGTTTTGGATCTACCGAGTATAAATCTACTACCTACTAATATTATAATTCTTAAAATATTTGAAAGAGCACATTCCCTGTGCTCCTAAATCTTTCCTTTTTTTCGGTAAACTTGGAATGCAAAGGCTAAAATGTTCATAGTCACATGTAAGGGATGTAACTGTATCATTATAGCAAGCATACCACACACACACACACACACACACACACACACACACACACACACACAACTCTATGCTTTACAAAGTAAACATTTTAAAATAAATCTATTCAGTCTTAACAAGCAATATGATAGAAATCTGAAAAGATAGAATAAATGGGCTAAAGTCATATTATAAATTATTAAAGGATGTTTTGAGTTACAGAGGCTGAGGCTAGAATGTGAACTGCTTAGGGTCAAGATTAATACAAATCTTTGAATATATATATATATATTTAAGTTGGTGTCTCAATCCATCGCCCAAACTGGAGTGCAGTGGCATGCTCAAAGCCACCCCAGGTGATTTTTCCGCCTCAACCTTCCAAGTAGCCGGAACTACAGGCACACGCTACCACGCTTGGCTAATTTTCTGATTTATTGTAGAGATGAGATTTCGCCAAGTTGCACAGGCTGGTCTCGAACCCGTGGGCTCAGGCAATCTCCTCACCTCGTGAATAGTTTATAACGAGTACCCTGGCTTGAGCTGAGCAAGTCCTGCATAAACACTGCCTCAAATTGATTTAAAATTTTGGTACACATTGGGGACAAAATAAATGCAAAATGATATTTACCCTTTCTTTTGCATGAGTATTCGTTAGAATCTAGAAATAATAGAAAACATAAAATAAAATAAAACCAAAGCCACAACACTTAAAATGCATGAAATTGGAAGTGCTGCTGAAGCAGATTAGAGCCACACTCCTTCCCATTGCCCTTGGGGCAAACACCTGGTTCTCCATCACTTGGTGTGCCCAGATGCTGAAACACAAAGTGTTAATGTGCGTATCTGTTACCTATCAGATGGTGTTCCTTCACATTATTTTTTAGTTCAGTCTGTTTGAGACTCGTGATATGTTCTCTTTTACCACATTAGTCTTTTATAAAAGATCGTCACGTTAGAAATAAAAACTGTGTTTGTGGGTGACAGTGGATAGATGAATGTGTCTGTGTTCATGTAATAAATAGTCTCTGCCACAAGTACTTCTTTGTAGGCTTATTTTAGGACTGTCCCACCTGTGATCCACCCCCTGGATAAATCTGTGGTTTCATGTATCACTTGATTTAATAGCTTGTCCTGCTTTTCCTTCAAATGATTGATCTTCCACTTCACTCTATGTTAGGCATTCTGACACTCCATCTGGTGTTAAAAGCCTTCACAGAGCCCAGGATAGAACAACCTGATTTTTTTTTTTTTGTTTGACAGTTAGAAGTTTTGAGTAACTTGTGTCTTCTTTTCTTCCAACATCCTTCTTCACAAAGGAAGTAAATCTTTAATAACAATACAAGAGAATGGATCCCTATTCCTAGATTTTAGCATATTCTTCCGTGGTGAACAGCATTTACCCACCTTTGTGGGCGAGGAGTATAAACTCAGAGGCCTTGATAGAGACGGTCAACTAGGGATTCACAGTTCTGTTTACTATGAGGCTTCATATTTATGGTGTAATGGATCAGGTGTTTCTCAACAAAATTATGAGCTCCTCAAGTATTTGTTTCACAGTCCATCTTTAATCCTGAGCTGAGATAGTATAAATTTTAGTTTAGGTTGTTAATACGTAGGCCGGGCAAATGTAAGTCACTGATGTTCATTGGCTATCTTTTTCTATTATTATATCAAAATACACAGCATGTATTCATGTTCAGGATATTCACAATGTTTCATTTATTTGTTTAATTTTAATTTAATATAAATTTTTTTTTAGACATACTCTCACTCTGTCTCTCAGGCTGAAGAGCAATGGAGCAATCATAGCTCACTGTAGTCTTGAACTTCTGAGCTCAAGAGATCTTCCTGTCTTAGCTTCCAAGCAGCTGAAACTCCAGGTGAGTGCCACCATGTGTGACTAATTACAAAAAAAAAAAAAATTTTTAAAGATGAGCTCTTGCAATGTTGCCTATGCTGGTCTCAAACTACTGGGCTTAAGCAATTCTCCCTCCTTGACCTCCCCAAATCCTTGGGATTACAGGCATGTAACCTTTTTTTCTTAAAAAAATCAAACAATCAATTTCTTGGAATACCCTAAGAAAATTTTAGATGAATTACATGAGTTTATTTTTTAATCAATTTTATATTTTAACCATTTATCAAATAAAATACTACATGAATTTTTCATGCTTTAAATAATTTATTATATGAATATCAATTACTAGTTATTAAAGATCAAGTATATTTAATCTATGATAAAACATTACTTTTTAAATTTTTAATTATAATATGTAACTTCAGAAAGGCAAATGACATACATAAAAATATTCCTGAATCATACCACTCACTGATGGCCTTGAATAATCTTTTAGAATAACATTTATTTTCAATAGCATATGTGTGTGGTAGATGTATACATGTGTATAAACACACAAATGTATATACCAATATATTGATGTGTATATCTAGCTATATGCCTATTTATTCATCTGTATATGAAATTTAGGAACCCTCTGATTGCTTTAAAAACTTATAAGGGTAATAGCAGAATTTAGTCAACAAAGCTTAAGATTAGAGATTTTGGACTCTGTGAAATGTCTTTTTTTTTTTAAAATATATTTACCTTGTATTCTTTGCCTATTCATTTTCCATCTCCTTCTCGTCTTCTTCCTTCTCCTCTACCTTCTTTTTGTGTCAATTAATACTCATGGTGCCAAGAAAAAAAAAAAAAACAGAATAAAGAAAAAAATAAATAAAAACTTCCAAGAGGAAAAATGTACTTAATTTCACCATTTCATGACTTTAAGTAATGACTTTAAGTAAATAACAGAAATTCATAAAAGTCTCTTGAAGATCAAACTACTTTAAATATTCTGGAGAAGTAACTAACTTCGTAAAGGAATATTTAAGAATGCTATTTTCTTCTAAAAACTGAAGAGTTCTATTACACTTCAAATAAACATTTCCAAAGTTTGTATAATTGGGATTATTACTCTATATTGAGTTTTCTTAAAGCAAAATAACTTTTATAACATGTTTATTGGAAAGATTTATTATTTTTCCAAAAATTGAAAATTTTAATTGCCATCTTGGAAGGCAGTATAATGTAATAATCCTGAATGATCATTCTAGAACCAAATATTATTTTATATTCCAGCTATATCATCAATAATTTATGTGATTTTTAACAAAGTAATTAATTTATAGCAAATGTCTCTAAATCTTTTAATTTATTTGAATGGTCCTCCTGGGAACTTATTTATTTATTTATGATTCCCTCTTGGAAATTACATTACAAAAATAATTTTTGTAGTTAAACATTTTTTAGTGGCTAGAGGAACACAAACACACAAGCACGGGCACACAGCAACACTAATCGTCAGTAGTTGAAACCATTTGAACTCCCCCTTTGATGATTTACCATTTAATAGTCAGTTTAAAAATTTTTTATTTGTAATTATTATGGTTACATAATAAGTAGATATATGTATTTGATGTACATGTGATGATGTAATACAGGCATACAATGTATAATAATCATATCAGGGCAATTGGTAGCGTTCATTATCCCAAGCGCTTATCATTTCCTTGTGTTAAAACATTCTTATTTTACTCTTTTAGTTATGCAAAATATACAATAAATTATCATAGGCTATAGTCACTCTGTTGTACTATCAAACACTAGCTCTTGTTCTAGCAAATTGTATTTTGCACTCATTAGCCATTTCCTCATTATCTCACCTTCTCCATTACCCTTTCCAGCCTCTGGTAACCATCATTCTACTCTCTATCTCCATGAGTTCAATTGTTCCAATTGAACTCGCACGTGTGAGTAAGAACATGCAAACTTTGTCTTTCTGTGCCTGGCTTATTTCACTTAACAGAATGTCCTCCAATTCCATCCATGCTGTTGCAAATGACAGGCTTTCATTCTTTTAAAGGATACTAAAATTCCATTATATATATGTGTGTGTGTATATTTATAACATTTCCCTTATTCCTTCATCCATTGACAGACCCAGGTTGATTCCAAATCTTGGCTATTGTGAATAGTGCACCAAGAAGCATGGAAGCCCAGAACACCGGCATTCCTGTATCATACAAATCATGAAGACCTGATATGAAACTGAAGCAAGTACTAGAGCAGTACTTCTTAAATATTAATAAACGTGCTAATCTTCTGGCAATGTTGTTAAGATCAATATTTTGATTGAGTAGGTCTGAAGTGAGGTTTTCATTTTCCACTGATTCCCAGGTGCTACAGATGTTGATGTTTGGAGAAACATACTTTAAATAATGAGGCAGCAAATAATGAGGAAAGTACTGTTGGGAAGAGCATGAAGAGGGGTACCCTGTTCAGCTCTCCTTAGGTTAATAGATGATTTAATAAAAGTGCCTGCAGTCATGGTTATGAGATGCATTGTGAGTACACAAATACATACGAAAATGTACTGATACTTTTTTATTAGTTGTAAACTGTAAGATGTTTGGTGGATAGATAGAACACACCTGAGTTCAATACCAGCCTCCCTTCTGCAAAGAACTAGGGGTATTGAGAAGTCTGGCTTAACTAGTATCTTTCACTGTAATGGCACTTGGAAAAATGAATTATTTGAGCTTATCACAGTCAAGTTTAACGTCTGTAGATTAATATGACAGATGCTCAGTTTTGGCAAGTTTCAAATTCAATTATACATGATGCATCTTCACTAGAAAATAGAAAAAAATAATATTTTGGTTTAAGCACTAACAGGATACACATAAAGTGGTGACCAACCAATTTTTGAAGTGAACATCAGTGTGGAACATATAATGGCTTGTGTGGACAAAGTGAATATAGTTTATTGATTCTGCAGATTCAGTGAGGTGCCTAAATGTTCACATTTAATATCTGTAACAAACATATGGGGTAGATTCTTTTCTTGTTGTTTGCTTTTCATATGGAAAGCACAGAATATCAGTGAAATAAAGTTACTTGCTTGAATATCAATGCCAGGAATAAGGAGAGTTAGAACTTGACTTTAAACTCTCTTGATTAAAGGTTTCACGTTACACACCCTAGTGCTTCTATAGATGCAGGATATATAGGATATATTTATTCATTCATTTAATTATTAGTTATTCATTTATTTTTTCATTTGTTGGTCTTTATCAAGCTATGCTGGCTTTTTCAATATGACAGTAGAATAATCTTTGAAGGTATGAGATTTTTTACCAGGGTAGAGTATGGTAGTTGGGTTCATTCAGAAGAAAAGCTCAGTTTGCAAATCTTGAAAGGACTCTCTTCCAAATATATACACATATTATAGATACACTGTCTAAACAGCATAGTTCATTACTCAACCAGAGGTAATTAAATGATCCTTTTAAGTTGAGATTTTTCCATCCGTGCCTAAAAATATCTAGAAAAAAGAAAAAAAAAAAATATATATATAGTTTGTCAGAGTTCCTTGGACACCCTGCTGTCTGCAATGGGTTACATGCTAAGAAATACTCAGAAAGCTGTCTTTATTTGTAATGCTAATCGTGTGACATTCTATCATGTTCTGGAGCAAGTAAACTGAGAGATGGTGCTGCGTAAACTAGAGACTTTGAAATCATGCAAAGATGGAGCTGTGAAGCAAGGCAATGTAGGTGGATTCTTTACAATCAGTGTACAATCCTAGATTCAGGCCAACACAACTCTATTTTTACTAGTTTCTTCTACAAAATTTAATAGTAGTAGTTAAAATGCATTCAGTGAGACTTTTACTGAGGAATTTTATACACAATGTAAAAAAGATAATATAAAAAAGTACATTTGACACAAGTGTAAGAACAGAAACTAAACTCAATTTTTATAAATTGTTAACAAATTCATTTAAATACTTTGATTCACTTCAAATGCCATAACTTAATTTCTTCTACAATAATCTAAATGCAAAAATGAGAAAAAAGGTTGGGACTATTTGAGAGGCAGTAAGGTGTAAGGGCAACTTTTGTCAGGGCATTGAAATAATTATATTTATTAGCTGTACAATGTTGAAGTGAAAAGTAAAGACCTTGAAAGAACAGTAATCTTGATGTCTTGATGGAATTACAGAAGCAAACAATATACAACAAATAAACTTTTATAGTAAAATTCTCAATAAGAAAAATGTCACCAAACAGGCAAACTGATTCCTATGCATGGAATATTTCAAGTTTCTTATGTGTAATCAATTTTGTGTTAGGAATAGTGGAAACCACACTTACTTAGAGGCTTGTTATCTGTTTCATCAGTATTCAAAGATTTTTCTGTGAGTGCCCACACCCACTGTGGGGTTGGAGTAGGCTGAGAGGATGATTATAGAAACAAATACACTGAAAGAACAGTAGATAAATTCATCTCATCCATTTTGTTATCTATTGCTCTCCTTATGAAATGTCCAGGAATGAAAAAGATGATTGATGAACAAAAAGTATTTTCAGATGTTTTGTAATTATCAACTTGAAATTAATGAAAGAGATATTACTTTTTAGTTCAATTTAGAATGAATATTGTATAATAAAATATGCAAGATATACTTCACATTTCTCACCAGTGGTGCTAAAAATTCAACTAAAATGAAATGCTCCTACCTGTGGATTGAGTCTGCACAGAGGAACTTAAGCATCTGTTGTTTACAGCCAAGATATTTTTAATCAGAGAATATTTAAAAAGTCAGTACTTTTAAAAAATAATAAATAAATAAATTCATACAAGTGCTGAACATTTTATTTTATACTGCTATAACATTTTATATTTCTCAGTAGCAGAAAGCTATGTCAAAAAGAAATTTCAAAAATCTTGATTAATTTTTCTTACTGCATGAAAGCAGTTGCTTAAAGAATAAAAACTTTCAATTTCCAGTTTTCCTTCTAATAAACAAATGAGAAAATTGGGGCACAAAAGTTTAAAATGTAATATGTTAGCAAATAAGCACTCTGTTAAATAAAGGAACTCAAGTTCTTCTAAGCTATCAAGTAACATCATATTTTCTTAAAGAATATGAGTATTTCCATTGTAATACTAGGAGTTCTAAGAAACCTGTGATATATTGACTTCTTAATTGTCAATAAAATGTGGCATTATGGCTTGAGCTAGTCCATTGTCTATTGTATTCTCATGGCTATAAAACAACTGATCACAACTTAATGGCTCTAAACAACCATTTATTTTATCCCCGCATCAGATATTTATGGTGGGCACAAAAGGATGGATTGTCTCTGCTCCATCATGTCTGATGCCTCAGTTAAAAGACATGAAGGTTGGAATCTTCTGAAAGCTCACTCACCCTAGTGCTTGATGTTTGGCAGTTGATGCTGAGGGAACTCAAACAGCTGGAAACTGAGAAGCTGAGCTGCTGGAATATGTCTTTATAGTATATAGTCTTGTGATCTCTTTAACAAGATGTTTCCGGGAAGCTGGACATTTTACTTTGTGACTGGGGGCTCCAAAGTTGTATGCTCCAGAAGAGAGAAAATCAGGTGAAACCTGTATCATCTTTTATAATATAGCATCACAAGCCATACAAAATCACTTCTAATGTATTATCTCTTCTAGAAATGAGGCAATAAGTCTAGCCCATACATAAAGAGAGGAAAATTAGACTCCATTCCTTTATAAAAGGTGGGTCAGAGATTTTGTGTAATGAATGCAAGCTATCCTATATTGCTAAGAGAAAATTCATGTGTAATTACAAAAAGTAGGAACAGAGCTGAGATTTTTTTTTCAGTCTCTATAACATGTGCTCTTTTACACTCCACTGAAAAAGGAAAAGTAATTGCATGACATCACCAACAATCTTGAGATGAAAGAGAAAGGCAAGTTATTTTGAGAGAGCTGTGATTACATCAGGCACAGGGAGACTGATCCATTTCTGTCTTCACCTCTTAACATTACTTGGGTGGGAGGATGGGAATTTATCAATTCTGCTAAAAATTTATATATATATATATATATGCAGTTCAACACAAGCAGAGGTCTAAGAAGTCAAGTGAAGTAATATATGATCCTTACTTTCTGTTACACTGAAAGAAAATAAAGTCAGTTTATTCAACAAATTATTCTGACAGAAGAGATTTTTGATTTTCTGGTTCTTTTATCCATTGTTTTAAAAAATAACTTATCAATTAATTTGTGATGTGAAAACTAGATTGGAGACTCTCACAACAGAATCTTTCCTAATCTCTGTTCCTAAATTTCTATAAAACATGAGAGAAATTGGCTAGCATATGTAGCAATAATGTGTCTCTAAAGCCAGAGATTACTGTGAGCCATATGTATGTATGTATGTATTGGCTTAAGTGTTTCATTATTATTATTTATCAACATTTCATGACCCCTCACTCCCATGTCTTCAGACCAAGCAAAAGCATAAAGGCAGAATCAGAAGCCCTTCTGTGCCAGCTCCTCTGAACACATGTCATATGAGGTGTGAATGTGAACACAATCTAGAAGTAGAGACATCCCAAGCTGAGCTGAGGAACAGACCCTGCCTGCTGTTTTTGCCAACAGTAAGAGCCTGGAGAGGCAAAAGCTATCTTTCAGCCTCCCTCTGTTTGCCAAGCGTCACTAAATGTGATTCTGTTGAATCCAGTCTTTGAGGAAACTTTTAAATGTCTCATACTTCACCTTGGCCTTTTGTACTAGGCAATAGATAATCATCATAACTGCCAGTAACTGTCAAAAAAGAACAACGTAGATCTCTAGCCATGCTACTTCTATGTGTGTATATGCTAAAAATATTTGGTTAATTTGTATTTCAAACAATAAGCAATAGTATCTGAGAGAAGATACCAGATCAGGTAGCTTTAAAAACTCAAATATTGCAAAGGCATTGACTGCAAAATGATAATAACAATAATAAGAAGAAGAAAAAGAAGAAGAAAAAGAAGAATGCCTTAAATGTAGCTACATATACATTTACACAATTTAATAGGTGATATAACATATACTGAGAGTAGACTAATAACTCGGATAAATATAATAATGTATTTGAACAATTTATTAAGAAGAGAACATTGTACTTTCAAAATAGAATTCTAATGTCCTAATGTTACAAATAAGAAAAGAGGTGCTTGAAGTATTTAAATACAAGTTATCAGGGAAGTCAGAGCTGTTATGTGAATGCATGTTTTAAGTCTTATGTGTGTACTATTTCTAATGTGCTAGATTGCCTCTGACAGTTCAAATTAAATACCATAAACAGGTAATTTGGATCAGAGTGTTGTCATGTTGTCAAAAGAATATCTGTGCCCACACAGAGTGACCAAATATGCATTTGTATATTCTTATTTTAAATGCCTTTGCGTAGGTGATATTTAGACTTACAACAATTCAGTATTTCTTAACTTTCATCTTTTATTAAATTTCTTAACAAATATAATAATCAATATAATTTTGCAAGTAATCATATAAAGAAATAGTATCCCTAATTAGAAAGAAGGATGTCAGTACATTTTCCATTTTATGGCGGCACAGACAAAAAATTATGGCACTTTTCTCCTTAAGAGTTATGTATACAGGAAACAAAATAAAATTGGTAAGATTCATCTCAGTTTTATATTAAGACACAAAGTCTATTTATAATGATCAAAATATTAAATATTAATACTCCATGTGACTAAGTCTTCTGGAAAACTCATTTAAAAATAGAAAGACTTCTAAGAGTATTTGAAAGTCACCTGACATAACCCATGGATCTTATTTTTATACAAGCATTATTTGAGCAATCCACATACTGTCTTTCACATATGCTTCCCTATCTTTAATAAGATGAGAGGAATAAGAACAAAATTTTTTTTTAGATTTTCACTTCTGTGTGGCTGTGCTGTGGCTATCTAGATATTACAGGGAAGTGTCTTGCTCTAGAACAAATAGATAGGGCAAATTTTGAATACATTGCTGGTTTTGTATGACATGAGAAACAGCTCCCATATATGTTTCTCATCACCCCCTTCCTCACCCACAATAAAGTTGTCCACCAAGTTGGGAGTGAACAATTGTGATCAGAGAGAATGAGCTGTATTTCTCTCAGGACAAATGCTAATATCACTGCCAAATTTGGGACCAAGTTAAGTACTCATGGAATAATTTCACCATTAACTAACAAAATAATAAAAAGTATACACTTTCAAAAGAATAAAAGAGAGATGAATACTGAAAAACTATAATAAATGAATAAAGAAAACAACCGCTGAGAGCCAATCATTACTACTACTCAATGCATCCATGCAGGAAATATGCATGTGTAATGCTTGAATCTGAAATTAAAAAATGAGAAAAAAGACAGCATATACATAAACAAAATAAATATACAGAAAGGGAAAAAAGAAACAGACTAAATGGGATAAAGAAAAATAAAAATTGGACAATTCAAATATATGTCTCAAAAAGGTGTCTCAACTCATTAGACAAAGAAAATAGTCTGTATTATATCTGAAACAAATTACAGTTATGTCTTATTTTTAAAGAAGACTGACAGATCAGAATAGAAAGGATGAAAAAATACTGAAAAAGTCGATACTGCTAATTATTATGTGTAAATCAAGTGTTAAGCAGATAGAATATTGTGAATTACTTTATTTCAGTACATTTACAAACAAAAATTCCTTGGAAAAAAATCAAAACTATAACTCAAAGGAACTGAAAGGAAAAAAAAAATCAAACGACCCCATGAAAAAGTGGGCGAAGGACATGAACAGACACATCTCAAAGGAAGACATACAGGCAGCCAACAAACATTTAGAAAAATGCTGGCATCACTAATCATCAGAGAAATGCAAATCAAAACTATAGTGAGATACCACCTAATACCACCAAGGATGGCCATCATTAATAAGTCCAAAACAACAGGTGCTGATGCAGTTGCAGGGAAATGGTAACATTTCTACACTGTTGGTGCAAAAGTAAGCTAGTTCAACCTCTATGGAAAGCAGTATGGCAATTTCTAAAAGAACTAATAATTGAGCTTCCATACAATCCAGCAATCCCTCTTCTGAATATATACCCAGAGTAACATAAATTGGTCTACCAAAAAGACACATGAGCACTCATGTTTATTGCCTCACTATTTACAATAGCAAAAACATGGAACCAACCCTACTGTCCGAAAGTAGACTGGATAAAAAAATGTGGCACATATACACAACGGAATACTATGCAGCCAGAAAGAAGAACAAAATCATGACCCTTGCAGCAACTTAGATGGAGTTGGAGACCACCATACTCAATGAACTATCACAGAAATAAAAAACTGAATATCATGTATTCTCACTCATAAGCTGGCCTTGAACACTAGCCCAAGAGTGGGATTGACAGACGTTGGACACTGCTAGGGGAAGGAGGGAAGCAGAAGGGAGGGGGTCACATGGTAACACAGTGGGTACCTGGTCCACTACCAAGGAAAGAGAGGGCCAGCTAAAAGCCCAAACTTCACCTGAATGCAGCCTACTTACGGAACAAATCTTTACCTGTACCCCACAACTCTAAAATTAAAAAAAAAAAAAAACTAGAATACCTGAATACTCTTAAAACCGTTAAAGAAACTGAGGCTGCAATTACAACTTTTCCATATGCCCAGATGTCTTTACTTGGTAAATTCTGAAATGAACATTAAGGAATAAGTAATACCAAATTTATTCAAATGTTTTCAGCAAACACAGAGGAGGGAATATTTCACAAATTTTTTCAAGAGGCCAATCTTACTCTCAAAACAAAATCTAACAAGTACTTGACCAAAAAATAAACAAAAATGCAGACAAATACTGCTTAGAAACATGATGTATGTGTGTCTAAATTCTCCCTTATATTTTAAGTTTTGCTTAACAATATTTTCTACTTAGTGGCCCTGTAACCAAGCAGATCACAGAACTCAGATTAGAGGATTCCAAAAAACTGTTTCTAGGATCCAAACAAAAACAAAAAACATTTTAAACTATTGAGTAAATTGCCTAATCGTAGTTAAAATTGATGATACTTAAGGTTATAATAGACTTTTTGTCTGAAGTTTTAAAAGCTGAAGTGCATTTTGCAAACAAACAAAACAGTGAATAAAACAGACTTTTTACAAATCTTTTATAGCCCATCCCCCATAAGTTTCATTTAGAAATAACTCAAATTTGCTTCTTCAGATATGAGGAGAAATGTCCATGTGTAATTAACGGTCAGAAATTCTTACTACTAATTAAAAAAGTTTAGAAATCTTTATGCTTGGTTTAAGGATGACATTATTTAAACACAAGGCATCCATTTAATCTTTTTATTAATGTTGGTCTTATTAATGGTAACTCAAAAATAAAAAATTTCTTTATACTTAATTAATCTATTTTGGAAATACTTGCTTTAGACACAAAAGTTTCCTATATGGAAAATAATATATAAAGATCAATTATCTGTATAATCTGTTTACAGATATAAACTGATATTTAATGGAAAATACATATCTCAGACTTACCTAGGCATAATTATAACATCAAAGGTAAAGTTATTAAAGGACATTTCCTAGTTCTTTCTGGAGACATCTTAAACCATGAAAATAGGCTGTTATGGGTGGTTTGGCATAATACAGTTTTAGTTTTCTCAGCTGGAAATTGCACCCTGTTACCTGTTGACAGAAAGTGCCTTTAAAAAGACAGAAAACAGGAAAGTTCTCAATTTTAGGGGGAGACTTGACAATCGCATGTCAACGAAAATTCACACATTGTGTTCACACATTTCACTCATAAAGTAACACTTCTATAAGTGTTCTGTTGCCATGGGTATTGATTCATGATGGGAGAAGAATAAAGGGGCTATTAAGAGGGGATGATGAGAGAGAAAGAGAGAGACAGAGAGAGAGACAGGAGAGATAGAGAGAACTCAACAAGCTGAAATCTTTTGTGAGCCCACCTTTAAAATGATACACTGTTATCTTTGTTGTATTCTGTCGGTTGCACAGGCAAACCCCAGGATGATGTTTGAATACCAGGAGATCGGAACAGTGGGGACTCTTCTGTAGGCTGGATACCACAGGAAGCACATCAAGGTCTAAAAGTGCACCACTATAAATTAATAAGAATAGTGGATACAAAAGTGGACGAGTTAATTGAAAAATCTAATAATATAGACAGTGTTTAAAATTAGCATGGTAAGTTCACAGAACAAAAGAGTAAAGTAATTAGAGATTTGGAAAAATATTTGGGGTATGCAGTGCATATAACACATGCATACTGTATTATCATGGAAATGGAATCTAACAAAAGATAGAGAAGAAAAATTCAAATATGTATTAGAAAAATTCCCTGAATGGAACTCTCCCAGGGTACATACACATGAAGAAAATATAAGTAGTTCAGTAAGTACTATTGTTTTTATTGATTTGGAAAGAAAATAACGTTAGATTCCAATTTTACACATAAAAACATTATGTTCCATGTAACTTATAGAATCCAATTTAATAAATAAGTAACATTTAAATGTTAACAAGTTAGAGGAAACCTGAAAAACAAATATCATTAAGAAATATAGGAAAAATAGATTAAAATCTTCCATTGGAAAGAGACTTTTCCAACATTGCAATAAAAATAGAAATCACCTAGAAAATGGGTTTATATTTTTGACTACATAAACTTTTAAAACCTCTATATGTTAAAAATACATAAATAAATTTAAAAGGTAAATATCAAATGAGGAAAATATTTGCAGCTTATATGATAAATATAGACATAATGAACTCATATATATGTGTAAGGAAAGGGGATATTATAAAATCAAAATATAACCAAACAGATATTGCATTGTCTATTTTAATAGGCAATTGCCAAAAGAATAAAGTAAAATGGAGAAATACAAGTGAAAAGTGATTAACCTCACTCCCATAGTAATGTAAATCAACACAACACTACATAATATGTTCTATCTGTATAATTGCAAATGTTAGTAAACACAACTTTTCAACTATTGCATTTCTAAGAATTAGTTGTTAATTTTTCAAAGATTTGGCTACAAAAATATTTATTGAAGCTTACTTTGAATTTTGAAAACTAGGACATTTCCTAAATATCCAACAACTGAAGACTGAACAAATTGTTGTATATCCATGTTGCAGAATCTATGTCACCAGTGTGGGAATGGGAATTAACTCTAAATGCACTTAAGGGATCTTACTGAGGACATGGGAATGTTCGGAAACTGATTTATAGTAATGTTGTCCCACTCAATAAAGTTACTAAAAGCATTGGATTAATACCTAAAATGAATTAATTGTATGTTATTTTTAAAGTGCTTAAAAATTAGTTAAAATCAAGTTTACATTAGTATATTTGTTGATATGAACTTATGTTATTTTTTCTGTGAGAAAAAATGTGTCTCAAATGCTAACATATTTGTAAAATTTTGTATTTAATTATATGCTCTTTGTTATCACATTATGCTTATACTCATTCTATATGATTGACTCTAATATTATCTAAATGTTCATGACTAGTAACTTTATATCTCTATTCCTGACTGTGTTTTTGATCTTCAGGTTCATATTGATTTTTCAATCTCTATACTTGATATTTATATTTCATAATTCTTAATTACTTTTCAAACTCTCTACAAGGGAACCTGCATAGTGAACATTTGTGTACCTAATCCTGAATTGTACCCCACATCTTTAAAATTAAAAAAAAAAAAGAAAATCAAGTATTCCTCTTCAATTCAACATGTCCAAGTCCAAAGCTCTATTTCTACTCTGTCTACCCATAACTTACTCCCTTCACGGTCTCTTCCATGTTAACTGATGCCATGTCCATCTCTGCAAGAGCTCAGTAGAAAAATTTGGAGCCCTTATAAACTCATTTATTTATTTCATACTACACAGCCAGTCTGCTGGCTCTACCTTCTAAATATTTAAAATAGTATGTCTGATTACATTCAATCTCTGCACTACTGCTACACACGCTCCCTCCTGCATCACTGCTTAGCGTTCTGACTAGTATCCCTGCTTTAGAAGACTGGTCCTTCTCAAATATGTCAGGCCATGTTACTACTCTGCTCAAAACCCTGCCACACTAGCTATTCACTTCCCTCTGAGCAAAAGTCAAATTTTGGCACTCTCCTTGCTTTCACCTATGTTAATTTTGGCAATAATATAGCCAGGTCTGACAGAAGAACTTTATCAAAAGATGAAAGGATCTTAGCAAGGTTGAATAGCTAGTATCCTTTCCGCCAGATGAGATTTATATTTTGTACTTTTCAGGTGCACTGAAACAAAGCAGAAACATAATTTAACAGCTTTGAGAGAATTCTCTTACTCTGCCCATGGATGAATGAAAAAGTTCATTATGCAAATTAATTCATTTTAGATTCATAGGAAGTCTTCTTTCCACTTGCAGCATGTTGAAACCTAGTCTAAAGCTGTTAACGGTGACCTGGTTCTAATTTTCCCAAGAAAGTGTTGCATTGTCAACAATTTATTAAAAGAACACAAGAATGAAATTAGTGTTCATTAGAATTAATGTTGCCCTTACTGAGGCTTCTCTTTTGTCTTTAAGAAGTTTGGGGGATGAGGACTACACGGTACACTGAAGTGTGATTATCAAGCCAAGGCAGAAAATATTTAATAGGACTTAGGTTTCTTTACCTTCTGCACATTATGAAGCTATAGTTCTAGGGTAAGATAGTTTCTAGGTGGAAAGTGGACTCTAACTTCCCTAGTTTCTATTTATTTACCTTTCAACACACACATGTGTTTTTTTCATACTTATAGATGCAGAAATATGCACATAGAAACTGGGAAGTATGAAATTTTTCTCTAGTTTAATTTAATTGGGTCATGTCAATGAATGATGCATATAAGCACCAAAAATAGCTCATTAAAAAAAAAAAAACTTTTTCACTTACCATCTTTTTGAAATTTCTCACACCCATGTTTCCAATGATTGAAATAAAGCAATAAAACCAAGATACACATAAAAATGAATACTCAAAAATTAACATGGTAATGTGGACATGGTGATTTCATTAAGAATTATATTTCAAGGGCTAAAAGGAGTGACATCTGGCATCTTTGGCTGCAGACAGTTTTCAAGATCATACAATATTTTTTAAACTTGCAGAATCACGGATGATTTAACATTTCATATTTACTTTAATGTCTTGTTCAAATACAATTTTAAATAATTGTCATTTAATTCCACTATTGGCTTATATCATGTTCTGTGATATTTAGCTTTTTGTTTTAGAAAGGTGAGCTATTTTCTTTATTAGGGACAACTTTCCTCTATAGATGTCTCAAATTTCAGTTGTACTATAGACATGTAATAGTAAAATGGTCACTTATACAAAGTCTTCAATTTTGTTTCCTTTTGTTTTGTTTTTAATGAGAAGTTAGATGACTTTTAAAGTCAATAATTAAGAGACAAAGGGAGCGAGCACAGAAGCCGGGTTTAAGTGAAGAGGTGATACCACAAAACGCTTGACGGCTAGGCAGGTCATTCAATTACTCTGGGCCTTTGTTTTCTTATTGACAAACCTTAAATGGTGAGGAACTAATGGCCTCTAAGGTCCATTTGAGCTACAATACACAGACAGAAGTCTCTGATAGTGAAAGAATGATCATGCCATTAGTACCAACTATGATGTATCTCCTCTAAACCTCAGCCTCTCTTCTGCTGTGAAAGTTCTCTGAATTTTGGGTTTTCTTCATTCATTGTGATCCTTCTGAACTGGGAGAGGACACTTCAATAATGATGTCTGAAGATATTCTGACCTTATTTTTATTACATTCAAAAAGACTGTCATTATAAAAACCGGGGTAAGACATTCATAGAACAATGTATTTTTTTAAATAAAAGAACATTTTGAGAAATCCTGATTTTACAAAGAAGTAAACTTTCACTCATTAATGAAAGATTTAAATAAAAAATATATATTGTCCTTAGAAATCATTAAAACATCTTAAAAATCCCTAAATATTTTAATGAATACTTATCATGTACCTACTGTTAATTAATCTTTAATAGACATATCCTACAGGGATGATATTCATTTGAGAATCAAGCATTTTTATGCAGCTATTTTTTGACAAGTGACAATTGTATTACAGCCATATTATTCTCTGTGTTGGGTACTTCTTAGCATTGCATTACCACTTAAACGAAGGCAGGAGTACACTCTGGTGGCTTCGTCCCAAATTTTGTTTTCTTCACAAATTACAGTGAGACTGCCACTGAGGGATGAGGGCAGGTAGGCTAGCTATTGTGAGAGTCCCTGTGTGCCTACTTGGGTTTCATGGGAGTGCTACAGATATTCCTAATCAAGAATTGGGTATAGCTGAATAATGCCTCTTGACTACTAACTTCTCCAGGATTTGGCTCAGTCTGTTCTATTATTCAATTTACAGAGGAAGAGGTTAAAATTTCAATTGCAGGAGTATAAGCACTATACTTCCAATAGAAGCACCCACGATCTCAGATTTTAGGAAAGCAATTTATATGGTTTCTTGATTATATGATAACCAAAAATTAAATAAAACAACTATCAAAGTTGAAGGTTTACTTCAGTTTTTATTTGTTGAACACCAATTTTTAAACAACAAATCATAATTTCACAATTAGAACATTTTACTATTGTGAACAGTGCTGCAATAAACATGGAACCAAGTGTGCAGCCTATTAAAAATTAGACTAGATAAAAAATAATAATGGAAGCAAACTCAATAATCTAAATAAAATGGAGGGCTTTCTCACATCATACAACCTTCTAAGGTTGAAACAAGAAGAAATTGAGATTCTAGATAAACCAGTAACAACCCAAGAAATTGAATGTCATAAGAAAAACAACCTACAAAAAAAAAAGAGAGAGAAAAAAAGAAACACTTGAACCAGAAGAATTTCCAATGGAATTCTACAAAACTTACAAGGAAGTGCTAATATAATTCTATAGAAAGTATTCCAGGCAATCAAGAAAGACAGACTGCTCCCCGAATCATTTCACAAAATTAACTTCACATTGATACCCAAACCTGGTAAAGATCCAACTAAAAAAGAATACTACAGGCCAATATCACTGATGAACATAGATGCAAAAATACTCAATAAGATTCTAGCATATCAGACCTAAAATCATCTCAAAAATCATCCATCATGACCAAGTAGGCTTCATCCCAGGATGCAGGGCTGGTTCAATATCCATAAAACCATAAATGTAATTAAATACATTGATAGATATAAAAGCAAGAACCACATGATTACATCACTAGATGCAGAAAAAGTTTTTGATAAAATCCAACATCCCTTCTTGATAAAAATTCTTGACACCTAAGCATAAGGGAAACATACCTCAAAATAGTAAGAGCCATCTATGATAAACCTCCAGCCAACATACTGCTAAACAGACAGAAATTGGAAGCATTTCCCCAGAAAATGGAACAAGACAAGGCTGCCCACTTTCACCCCTCCTGTTCAACATAATGTAGGAAGTCCTAGCTAGAACAATCAGACAAGAGAAAGAAATCAGTTATATCCAAATAGGAAAATAAGCCAAGTTATCCTTCTTTGCTGATGATATGATCCTATACCTCAAAAATCCAAGATAATCTGCCAGAAACCTCCTTGCACTGATAAAGTTCTTTGGCAAAATTTCAGGGTACAAAATAAACATGCAAAAGACAGTCATAGTCTTATACACCAACAACAAACAGGCAGACAACAAAATAAAAAGCACAATCCTGTCAACAATACACACACACACACACACACACACACAACACACACACACAAAATGCATCTTACTAACCAGAGAAGTGAAAGATCTTTCCAACAAAAGCTACAAAACACTGCTCAAATAAATCAAAGATGACACAAACAAATTGAGAAATATTCCATGCTCATGGATAGGAAGAATCAACATGTTAAGATGTCCATCCTATCCAAGACAATCTATAGACTCAACGGTATACTCATTAAATTACCAACATCATTCTTCTCAGACATGGAAATGACAATACAGAAATTATTATGGAAACATAAACAACCACGAATAGGCAAAACAATCCTTAGCAAAAGAAACAAAGCATAAGGTATCACACTTCTAGACTTCAAACTTTACTATAAGGCTACAGTAACCAAAACAGCCTGGTATTGGTACAAAAACAGACATACAGACCAATGGAACAAGATAGAGATTCCAGAAACAAAACATCAATTTCTCTACCAACTCATCTTTGACAAAGCCTCCAACAACAACCACTGGGGAGAGGAGAACCCACTCAATAAATTATGCTGGCATAACTGGCTGATCCCATGCAGAAGATTGAAACAGGACTCCTATCTATCACCATACACAAATATCAACTCTAAATGAATCAAAGATCTAAACACAAAACCTCAAACTATCAGAACCTTAGAAAATGCAGGGGACACCTTTATGAAAATCAGAATAGGAAACCAATTCCTAATCAAATCTGAAAAGCCCATACCATAAGTGATAAGATTGGCAAGTGGGACCTCATCAGATTGAAAAGTTTCTGAAAAACAAAAGAAACCATCAAGAGAGCGGAGAGAGACACCACACAGACTGGGAAAAAATATTTGCCCACTGTAAATGTGACAAAGGTCTAACATCAAGGATCTGCAAGGAATGCAAACATGCCAAAGGGGAAAAAAAGCAACCCCATTAAAAGTGAGTGAACTTTAAAACCATAATGCTAAATGAAAAAAGCCAGACACAAAAGGACAAATATTATATGTTTCCACATATAGGAGTTACCTAGAGTAGACAAATACAAAAAGTGGAATAGAGGTTAAGGAGCCAGGGGTAGAAGGAATGGTGAGTTTAAAGAGCACAGAGTTTCTGTTTGGGACAATGAGAAAGTTCTAGAAATGGGCAGTGTTGAAGGTTGCAAAACACATGCGCCATTGAACTGCACACTTGAGAATGGTTAAGGTGGTGTATTTTATGTTATGTGTAGTTTACCACTAAAAAATTAAAATTAAATAGTAAAAAAATGTGGGCAAAAGACATGAATAGACACTTCTCAAAAGAAGACATATGAACAACCTACAGACACATGAAAAAATGCTCAGCCTCACTAATCATCAAAGAAATGCAAATCAAAACTACACTGAGATACCACCTCACTCCAGTAAGAGTGCTCATCATTAATAAAATAAAAAACAACTGATGCTAGCAAGGATGCAGAGAAAAAGGAACACTTCTACATTGTTGGTGGGAATGCATACTAGTTCAGTCTCTATGGAAAACACTGTGGCGATTCCTAAAAGAACTAGGAATTGACCTTCCATACGATCAAGTTATTCCCCTTTTTGGAATATAGCCAGAGGAACTTAAATCATTCTACAAAAAAGATACCTGCACACACATATTTATTGCAGCATATTCACAATAGCAGAAACATGGAACCAACCATGCTGCCCATCAAACTGGACTAGTTAAAAAAAATGTGGTACATATACACAATGGAATGTTACACAGTCACAAAGAACAAAATTATGGACTTCGCAGCAACTTGGATGGATTTAAAGTCTATAATAAAATGATCTATCACAGAAACAAATAACTGAGTACCACATGTTATCACTCATAAGTGGACCCTGAACAATTATCATAATACTATAAGAAAAGGATTGGCTATAGCGGGACACTGTCAAGGGAGAGAGGAGGCACACTTCATTAATAGGGTTACCTGATCTCAAGCCAGGTGAAGTGGGGACCAAAGTCAGATCCAAATTTTACCTGTATAATGACCATTTGTATACCTAATCCTGAATTGTACCCCACATCTTTAAAATTAATTAATTAATTAATTAATTTTTTAAAAACAGAACACTAGAAAGTGGTTATAGAGTTTGTCTTCACGTTTGCTTTCTCACTTGTTGATCTTGCAAGAAACAATATCCTTTTCTATTTATTCAGGAGTTGCATTCATTATCCATTATAAAAATCTGAAGAAATTGTGGGGTAAATATGGCTTACCTTCCAGTATCTTTGAAAGATACTGGAGTTGAAAGGCATCTGTGTTTTATATGGAAGTTAAAGATTGTCCCAAATTAGGATAAGCAATTCATAATCTAGTTCATTATGTCCAAATTGGGATATTTTCAACAAATCTTCACATTTGACTGCATGAACTCATGGCAATACACATTCCACAATGTGTCAATGTCATTGGTTTAATTAATCTTAATGATATTGGCTGATCTTTCTCAAGGGCCAACTATATACAGGAGTCAAAAAAGAATAAAGCTGATCCTTTGCAAAGGATATGTAATTTAGGTGGATTTTTAAAAGTGTGTATATCAATCTACTATATCTGCAGGAATAAAAAGAATCACAAGAACGTTATTTTTGTTTAATTAAAATGACGAACAAGCTGGACCTGGTGGCTCAGCCTGTAATCCCGTGCTTTGGGAGGCTGAGGTGACTGGATTGCCTGCGCCCGCAGGTTCGAGACCTGCCTGGGCAACTTGGCGAGACCTCATCTCTACAATAAATCAAAAAATTAGCTGGGCGTGGTAGTGCACGCCAGTAGTTCTAGCTACTTGGAAGACTGAGGCGGAATAATCTCCGGAGCCCAGCAGGTCGAGGCTGCAGTGGCAGGAAGCATGCCACTGTACTCCAGTGTGGGCAACAGAGTGAGACTCCAACGCACACACACAAAAAAAAGAAGAAAATGATGAACAATTTTGCAGTTAATACACCCTCTGAGGAGGTAGGTGCCGTGACATGGTACAATTTCATCTAATTACGCTGTGTTGCAAATGTAAGGTAACTAATTCAGTCTTAGTCCAAATGTGTGTGGTGAAGACTTACTTTATAAGCAAGTATAATGCATTCTCATTTAGGATCCTAGTCTGGACTCACAATGTGAATTAGAACAGAGTTATGTATGGATGATAATCTCAAATAATCACTAGGTTCAAAACTCCAAACTGATTCTGAAATGACATATCTTCTTGTTTTTGCTTCTTTTGTATGGTTATGCTATTTCTTCAAGGCCATATACGTTTCAAAGAAAAAAAAAATTACAAATCACCCAGAGTAAGCCAATCCCCTCACTTTGTAGACTGGTAAACTAAGGCTATGAGATATAATTTAGTAACTATTTTGTACAGATTCTTCCTGGAATATGGACTAGACCCCAATCTCTATCCAGAGATGTTGCTATCATATGTGTGCAACACACACACGTACACAAATACTCAAAAACCCACAGATAGTCACATGGGCTAGTCTCCTTGACTATATTTCCAAATGTTTCATGTGCTTACACATATCTTACCCATATCTATTGCTATGGTAACTTATCTATCAAATATGTATAATCTGAGAGCAGACATTAAATATTATATCTAATTATACTTACATAACTATATATTTATTTCTAAAAATTCACCAGTTTACCTATTTTCTAAAAGATGCAGTTACTCATATATTTATTTGGCCATAAGAAGTGTCCTTGATAGAAATATCTTAGCTACTTGTAAATACAGGCTGAAATAATATATCCTTAAGATTAATACATATTAAGTATACAATATAGTGCATGTTTAGATAGACAATATACATCTATATCTATATGTATAAGCAGATATACACAAATGTATTCACAATTATGAAACAAGGATTAGGAAGTTATAAAAGATGCTTGACTATGTCAAACAATTCCATATATCAAGGTACATATTCTTACATTTGATTCAGACAAATGGTTATAACATTCGTTTTCCCTTGATTTCCATTGTAGCAGCACTGCATATCTGCACAAGATCTTAGGTCTTACTTCGTGTACTTAGGTTTACTTTACTTGCTTGGACATTGCACAGACCCTGGGGTATTCTCTTATCCACACAGCAGAAGCCCCATATTGGATTAACCGGTTGTTAGAGCCAAGAAATGATTTTTTTAAAAGTGCTAACTCTGTTCATTTTTTTCCATCTTGTTCTATTAAAACTGAGCACAGGAATGCAAAATACACTCTGTTCTATTCCTAAGTTAAAGACAAAGATAGCAAAACAAACTTGAAGGAGGCTTTGAATAAATCACGAAACCCATTCTCCTCTGTACAAGCAGATGGGCAAGATTGTTCGGAATACATTAATTTTCAGAGGAAAGGGCAAGAAGATTGCAGGCTTTTAGAATGAAAAATAGAAGGTGCTGATTTTTCCCTCAAATAGACCTCAATCTCTTGTTCTTAAAACATCCAGAGAAAGAAAGAGACATAGAAAAGCAAGTAGGGTATATCTGGTTGGCAGAGCAAGGTAGTAATACAGGTTTGTGAGGAAGAGAAGGCATTTTCTGCCTAAGAAGGAAGGTGGGAAGATATTATTTAGATGGGAATATTGAAATTTTATATTAATAGCAAACTTTTTCATTTTCTTTATACGTGAAATGGCAATTTTAGGAACAATCTCAAATGATAGTTGGGGTTATTGTATGTTAATATTGATTTTAAATATGCAAAAATTGGGAAAAAAGCCTTCTGGGGATTGATAAACACTATAATAAAAGGAAGTACTTTTTGGTTGTGTCAGAAACTGCTATTGCCTCTCATTTTTTGCCTTCTTCATTGGTAATAATCTCCCAGTTTTTATTTGTGTACATTGCTACCTGTAACAAAGATTAGAGTTTCCCGTTTACTTTGATGCTACATGTAATCATGTTCAAAAATCTGGTCAATGAGATGTCTGCAGTGTTGTCAGTTCAATTCCAGAAAGTTGTCTCAGAAATATAGGGTATATGCTTTCATTTCTAACTGCCTTCTCTATGAAACATACAAAGGCAGTTAAATTATCAAGGATTATAGATTGCTTAAGCCATGGACTCAAGATGCAGGAATTTAGAAGCCAGTGTTCCTGCCAACAGCATAAAACCACCTTCTCAGGGCTTCCTTTTGTGTCCGATAAGCTAACCTCATAATTAGGTGTTATTGATGATAGTACAAAAGATAGAGCAAAACTTGTTCAGATAACAATCATTCTCTAAACTTTGTATAAGCAGAATGATAATATAATAATACTTTGTATTTTATGGAGATTCAGAATTTTGAAGTAAGGATATAACTTATATCTTCAGATTCCAAATTCAGTCACAAATAGGAACTGGTAAATGCATAAAGTTTAAAAAATGTGATAAAATTTTACAGACATAGTACTTACTCTCTAGCAAAAGTAATCATCAGAAAGGGACTTTATTTCAAATCAGAAAAATTACTCTGTATAACTATAGTAGTTAAACTCTAGTTATCACAGCTAAGACTTTTCTCCTTGTTGAATGTGCTATCGAGATATTGTCTCTATACACTTGATAAAACATTTAATTATCAGTATAGTTCCAATTCTCTATAGGTACAGTGACTGTTGTTACCTGTAAATTATTTTTGATCTTCATATAGAACAAAATATTATTTCTTTATTTAACTGAGTTAACAAAACAGGTACTTGAATTTTGTGACAAAACTGCAGGCATTGTGATGTTTATGGGTGCAAATTATATATAATCATGAAGCATAAGATATAATACAAAAAATAGCTTTGATATTACCAGGATTAGTAGAATGCTTTATGTAGTTGCCTTATATACAAATTCCTGGCCCCATTAGAGAAATATTTTGCTTGAGATTTGTTTGATTTTAATTACAAGTTATAAAGGGATTTTAAAATTTGATTAATCTTAACTTTTTTTTATTATAGTAGTAGTCTCCATCATCATTAATGTTGTTTTCTAATACCTGAAGTATAAAAATCCCATCTTTATAGGTTCTATAAGACATGGCCAATATTGTGGGTGCATATTTACATTTAAATTGACATTGTAGAAGACAGTGTCAATTTATCATCACTAAAATTATTCTTTTGCTAAAAACTCTTATTATCTCCTTTTAATTACCATGATTTCTGTGCTATTAGGAAAGCAGAACAGTGAATTGGTCATTTAAATAAAATGTGACTTTCTTAAAAGATAATTATGAAAATGAAAATTATGGCTTATCAGCAAAATATTAGCTTTTTCTCCTGAAATTAATTTCAAAGTTGATTTGTCTTAATAAAAGATGACTGAACACTTTTCATATTCATATTATTAGTTTTATTGTAATTTTTTTCCAAAATTAGATTGTTAACTATTTTATCCCTCCCTAATGCCACTTTTAACGGATGTAAAACTACTTAAAAGCACAGACATGCACTCACTCTCCCTTATCTTTATTTTATTGAGCAATTATGTTTACTGTTGTACTTAAGTAAGCTTCCCAGAGACAACAATGATGAGGCAATAGGCATGCAATTTGTTCTGTGGTCCTTCAAAATAATGTTAATTTTTACATTTAGTCAGGTAAAAAAATTACAGTTTCTAAATATTCAGAGATGTGTTTCTGGTCATTCCACTGATGACTAATATATATCTATCTATATTTAGGGGAAAAAAACAGTTTGTGTAAACAATTACATAATGATTTCCAAATAGTGAAGTATAACAGTTAAAGAGAATTTACAAAATCTACTAGTAGACTACCTAACTAAATGTTTCTTGTTCTTTACTTATTTAAACAACTTCATTATGGTATAATTTACATAACCATAACTATCTTATTTTGAAAGTGCAAGTAAATAACATTTAGTAAATGCTATGAGTTATGCAACCATTACCACACTTTAGCCATACCCAGCACCCCCAAAAGATAGGAGGGATAAGCCAATGAAGGCTCCAGGTGGTCCTGTAGAGGTGGAAAACAGTTGTCACCTGATAAATTAACATGTTAATAGTTGGACATTATGTTTCAGTAAGCATCGCCAACTTATTGTTTTTTCATTGTAAAATAATTCAGTGACCAAATCTCATTTACAAATAAAATTTAAAAAATTAAACATTAAATAATGACATCACGTTCTTTAATCCATAATCATTAAAAGTTTGTTCAAATTCACCTAAATCGTGCCAATTCTGATTCTGTATAAAGGTTGAGGTTGAACAAGCTCCTGGATAATATAGGGGGTGATACTTGAACCACCAGTGGTAGTTTTCTTAAACAATCCCTGCCATGCACAGTGACTCATACCTGTAATTTCTGCATTTTCGAAAGATGAGGCATGAGGACTGCTTGAGCCCAGGAGTTAGAGACCAGCCTGAACAACATGGCAAGATCTAATTTATACAAAAATAAAAGAATTACCCAGATGTGTTAGCACATGCCTGTAGTCCCAGCTACTCAGGAGGCTGAGCCAGGGAGTCCGAGGCTGCACTCCAGCCTGGGTGACATTCTTGACTCAAAAAAAAAAAAAATCCACAGCTCACAATAAACCCACATAGACAAAAATAGGAAAATATTAATATTCCATGTGTTTAATATTCAAATTCATTTTTCATAAAGATAGATTTAATTTTCTATAAGAAAAACTTAAAATCATAAAATATTTAACCACAGCATAATTTAATTATAACAATGATTATAAACTAGCACATTAAAATAGAGATGAACAAGTATCTTTACTGAAAGAGTTACTATTCTGAATTTTGGTTTTAGTGAGGCTTCATGAATGCTGATAAATTAAACAGCATTTATGCACTTTTAATCAATTGCACTTGAGAGGGTTTTGTGCACCTGCTGAAATTCTAAGCAACATTTAAACGGTGTGGATCTTCAAGGATATAAATTGACAAGCAGCTGCCTCCACACGCTGGGTATTAAATGAGCTGAAATCACAAAATTCTAACACCTCCACTCTTTCCCAATGTTCCGCTTGTCATTTATTTTCTTTATAATAAAGGAGATGAAAATAAATTAACACTTCATTTCTAAATTTGAATTTACAGACTTCTGACAATGTGTGTGATAAATTATACACTCTATTTTAACATTGTTCATAAAATATGAGCTGAATAAACATATGAAGAACTTAAGATGTAAGAAATAGCCTTCTTCCTTAGTCGTACATGTACACTTGAACAGGCACATTTATTTTGCCACAGACGTTAGTTCTTAAACATTATAAACGTAACTTGAATCTGATTCAGAAGTGGAATAGGAAGATATTTGTATGCCATCCTGGCTGGAATGGACAGGAAAATCTCAAATAGAATCAGATGTGTAGGTAATTATAAGAGAAGCATAACAAAACAAAATAAAACTGCTTTGATATAGGTTGAGTCCTGAGAAACAATACTCAGTTTAATAGAAAAAAATGAATTTGACAATCAATCTAAGACTGTATAGGCTGGAAGAAAGATATCCTGGCATAATAAAAGGGTGGATAAGGAAGCAGCGGGGTGTGTTGACTGCCACAGAGACCAGGCAGATGACAACCACGAAGGACTATATATTTCCAAGAATGAAAAGATGGATTAATTTGATTGAAAATCACGGCAGAGAGGGAATTTCAGAGAAACTATCTTTACCAGCCAAACATGACCAAGATAATCTCTTTTGACTAATATCTGTACTTTATGGTTCATAGCATATTTTACACCAAGAAAAGTTACCAAGAAAATATTTCTTTCCTACTATCAGTGGATAATTGCATAAAGGATCAAAATAAATGCTATATCTCCTAAATATGAATTTTTAAATTTCTGTCAATGTACATAATAGATCATTTAGACATCTCCATACTGGAACACGAACTAACTAATCATATTCTAAATTCTTTACATTTCAATTTCTGCTTATGAATCTAGAGCCAACTCTGTGTTTTTATGGAGACATCCCCGGTGTTTCTAAACACTGGGGAATCAGTTCTACTTGATTGTTTATGAGGCTGACATTGTTTACAGACTTCACGGTTTCAGCACTGAATTAGAACAGGTATATAAACGAGGAAAATGTAGGTATATTGCTTGATAGCTTAATAGCTTGATGACCATTATAGGATACACTGATACACAATTCAGCACAATGATAGAAAAGCAGTCAAGTTTCAGAAATGATCTGTTATGACTCCATGAATGGAACAGATGGCAGGTACTGTGCGAATTAACACTGATGCTTCTGAAAGTTGACAATGACTGCTCTGTTTCAGATTTTGAAGTAAACAATAGCCTAATTGCCAGAAATGCTTGCCCATTACAATGGGGGAATAAAATGCAATGGGATAGAGCAATTTCATTTTCGGTATCAGCTATAGACACTAATCAAACCAAACAGTGCTCATTAAAAGTGGGAAAAGAATAGAGTCATGGCAAAAAAAAAAAAGCACATGAATTCTGTAGAGTAGGGATAATAGCCAGTGAAAGATGTCAGATGGAGACATCTGACCTATAAATGTAGCCAAAGATACCATATACATCGTGAGAATAGGCCACAAGGCAATAATTTTATGATAACTCGGTGAAGAGATTAAGCCTCTGTCTACAATTGGAAACTTCCTTCATCTGAAAACTTATGCTCATTACAGAATAAATTTTGAGGATTAAAAAATAACTAACTAGTTAATGCTAGAATTTCATAAGTTTTAAATGATGTCTCTAAAATGCTATCTAATAGTGGAAAAGGAGAGCTTTCTGGAGACATACAGAGAAGTCTAAAATCTTCAGACGTGTTCTCACTCATAAAAGAGACCTGAACATTAATCACATTAGCACAAGGGAGGGATTGCCAGTTGCTGGGCACTGCCAGGGAAGGGAGGGAGGGAAGTGGACATGTAATGGCACAAAAGATAACTGGTCCCAAACCAGGGGAAGTGAGGGTTAGTTGGAGGCCCAAACTTCACCTGCATGTTGCCTACTTGTATAGTAAATACTTACTTGTTCCCCACGTCTCCATAATAAAATAAAATAAATAAAAAATAATTTTAAAATTTCACTTATATAAGACACAAAAAACATAAAATAAAATCTTCAAGCAAATGCTAGTGAAATTCTCAATTCTCAGATTTTCTAGACTGTGTTATTCCAATTGTGGCCTAGAGATTGATGCTGGTCCACTAAAATAAGGAATTTGTGCCAGAATATAAAGTAGCTGCATATAAAGCAACTAAACATAGAATTTACTTCAGCTTTTTAAAAATATAGCAAGACTTTTTTGATAGAGTGTGTTAAATTACACTGTAGATGATCCATTTCAAGCAATTATCTTAGCAGCACCGTTTCCCTTAGAAATGATGATAATAAGTCATACAAACACATA
Organism: Tarsius wallacei; assembly: GCA_963574415.1. Taxonomy (NCBI): domain Eukaryota; kingdom Metazoa; phylum Chordata; class Mammalia; order Primates; family Tarsiidae; genus Tarsius; species Tarsius wallacei. Next base: position 41,085 of record CAUYQG010042304.1, read on the forward strand.
ATGTTCACACTAAAATATAGTCTTTATTTTGAATTGGGATAATCAATACTTCAGTTATTATAGCTTTTGTCATTATGAGGACTCATTTCAAGGGCCTTGTTTTATTCTACAAGACAACAAATAGAAAATTGCAGATAACATTTACTGAATGTATCAGTCAAGGTCCATTCAAGAGACAAAATCACACTAGTGTCTGGACAGATAACTGAAAAATTATAAATGTTTATACAATATAGGAATACAATTAACAAACTTTTAGGCTATTAAAAAGCAGAAAATAATCACCATATGATTTCATAACTACCTATGTTTCTGATACTTTTAACTCCAAAGATAAATGTCTTGTAAAATAAATATTTAGTTTATCAGAGAAAACCAGGGAGACACTATTTTAGCATTGGCTAAAATAGTAGTTATCTTATTTACAGTTTTTGAGATTTTCTATTTGACATAAACTGAGATTCACATTTAATACCCAATATCTCCCAACCTTACACTTATTTTTCCATGTGTACTTTGCTAAGTTGGAAAATCCTAATAAGTCAATGACAGCAGACCAAGCAGACCATTCCAGATCCAGCAATGACAGACATTGTATGAATGACTCCCCTTCTATTCAAAAATAATTCATGACCTTCTGTCCCAGTCGTTATACTTTTTAATCATCCCAAATGTTGGATTGGAGCAGATTATTTATTTATAAAGAGACAACCTTTGATATATGTGTTATAATGAAACTATCATCAAGCCATATACAATGAGTTTTCTGTGACAAGATTTTTTGACAGAAATATCCATCATGTTTAATTGATCCTCTCAAATTAGAAATTAGCAAGTAAAATGCATGCATACCAAGTGAAGTAGAGAACTATCATTTTAGTTAACCAGTCAATAATTATTACCATATAGATATGTTACCTGCTTCTCAACTAAGCTATGTATACAAATAGTTCTGTGGGCTTTCTTTTAAAGTTAGCTACTGATTAATATACAAAAGTGTCACTTATTCTCAAGGTCCCATTTAAACCACACATATGAATGGTGACCACAGTTTCATAAAAAATATAAAAACCTGTGGGATAATTTCCTTGCTATAATCCACTTGTTCAAGGCTCAGTCTTTGTTTAAGTCCTAGTTACATTATTTAGTCTTTCTTGATCCTTGCCAGTGTGCATCAGTCCTTCACAATCTTCACAATTAATATATGTTATTTTTTGCTTCTTTGAAGTGTTTAAGCTCATTATCAGACTAAACCATAAAAGCCATTTAATGCTAGGGATAACAGTACAAATCGCAATGTCTTCCAAGGACCTGTGGCCAATGTAGTTTACACATAGTACGTATTGCAGAGCAAAGCATTGGACAGTCTATCACACAGCTAAGCTGCAAACTCAAGACCAACCAACCATTGATTGTCATACTAACACTGAGAGAGAACGTGTGATGGAAAGTACTGTACTGATCGTAGACAAATAGATACTTTTTGTCAAAATCCACAAATGATCTATATGAAGCCACAACCACTGTAAATGCATTACAAAAAAATAAAAGCATACTGAGTGTCATTAGTCACTATATTACATGCTATTTGAAGATTAGCAGTAGAAACAAGTAGTTAATCAACTCTGTGTAATCAAGGCAAAAAGCTTCTCTGTTAAGTATTGAACTCCGAGTATTTAAACAATTTCCAGAAATATTTTCATAGCATAAAAATTCCCTCAAAACATAACTTTATACAAGAATGTGTTTTTGTGTTTTCTTTTCTAAACACAAAAGGACTTAGAGAAATATTTTGAACTCTGGATGGATGGAAGGTACTATAAAAACAAGAAGATTAAAGCAATGTATTATTCTAATTTTTTTACCCAAAAAGAACATAAAAGAATATTTACTCATATTAGATATCAAAAATCTAACTGAACAACAAACAAAACAAACTTAAAACATTAGCTGGCACCCACCATAGCACGAATAGCTCTTTGCCAAGAAATGTTCCAGTATCAGTGCACTGTGGTTTTACTGAAGCCATGGCAGTGACTGAATAACCTGGCACATCTCAAGTCTCCTGTTTCAAGTTTGGAAACTTGGAAAAGATTCCATAAACTTCATGTTTCCTTTTCATTTAAAAATATTTAGGGATCAGAAAACAGAAGTCCTCTCTAGTTTACACTATACAGTTCCAGTCCTTGTACTATTTATAGTAACAAAACCCATCAAGTGTGGTCTTATGCATTTTTTATTAAACTTGGTACTTTTCTTTCATCCTGAGAGGGTGCCAGTGGCATGCATGCAGAAGGTATGTGGCTTATAAAATGAACTGTATCTCATTCCCCAATACTCTTCCCTCTGCTCTTAGTTCCTGTACTTTCATCTGAAGACTAGCAATATTCATAGACATTTCCATTGCCATTTCTAATAATAAAGTCATTATATATGTGAACACTCTCCAAATGCTACTTGCTCCACTTTTTAAGTCTATGTCTATATTTATGTCTATGTCTGCGTCTATGCCTATGTCTATGCCTATTCTTGTGTCTACAGCTACACACACACACATTCACAAACACACAAGCAGCGCAATTATAAAACAGGTGAATTCTGTTTAATGCAGCCTTCTCCCTCACTGTCTCTCATTTCTATATTACTTCAATAGTAATAGGATAGTGCACGGAATTTTAAAAACAAATATATTCTGAATCCATTTTTCAGAAACTCTCTATTTATCACCTAGAATAGTGTCATTGTCTTGTGAATGGTATCCTGCTTCAAGTCCCCTCTACCTTGATTGAGCCCTCAAACTGCTGTCACTCTAATCTTACCAAACACAAGTCTGACTATGCTAACTTTATGGTATTTATGATCACTGTATCTGTCTGACTCCCAGCAAGAAACAGAGTGCTCACACAAAAAGGCTTAATTGAAAATAATTTGGTGAATGTATTATTGATTAAGAGATACAAACAGAAATGAGTGGCAATAGAGGTCTATTATTACCTGGAAGCCACACACAAACTTGAAAGGCCAAGGCGAGAAATTGGTTTTAGTGGAGTGTGCCAAAAACGAGTCTGGGCAGATGACCTGCCTGTCAGGAATAGTAGAAAACATTCTACCACCTTCAGAATCAAGGCTAAACAGGAAGAAAGAAGGGAGATCAATACCACAGGCTCTCTCTGTTGTTCACTCTCTCACCTCCTATTAATATCTTTCCTTGGTGAAATCTGACTACTATTCAGAGTATAAAAAGACAAAAGATGGGCAACCCCTTCAGGTCCCCTCCCACTGTGGGAACTTTCCTGTCCTCAACAAATCCTGCTTTCTCATTTTCACACACACACAAAAAAGACATGAGAGCTATGGTTCATGCAACCCATCCAGTATGGCAGAGAAGGGCAGAAAAACAATTGAAGACTATTGAAGAAAAACCAGCAGAATCACCTAGAACAATACACCCCAAATCTTGTTCTGGGTTAGACAGCATCAGGGTACATCAATGAGAAAACTTTAAAATATATATAATCTTCGAGTTTGCAGGAGATAAACTCTACAACCTTTAACATGGCATTTTGGAATTGACCTTGGCTTTTCTCTTCAATCTCACCTGCGACAAGCCTTTACCTTGAAGCACACAGTGTTCTCCAGGTTATCCATGCTTAACCACACCATTGTATGTTTATTTAAGCCTTCTCTTTCTCTGAAATGCTGTACTATTTTTTCCTTGTTTCCAGTTTGAACTTTTTACTTTGTCCTTCTCTGCCTTTCTGTGTGTCACAGGAGATTGATGTCTGTGAAATGAATCAAAATCATTTTGCCTTCTATTTCTGGTTGTGTTTGGTCCTGGATGGTATACATATATATTTTTCTCCTTTTACTCACAAGCTATACTATGGTTTGAAATTCTTCCTAGAAGCTTGCACTTCAAGTATTCACTTTCTCACACTGAACCTTGATTTATTACTTTCGTGTTCGTTTTCACACGAAATTATAAATTCTCTAAATATATCTCTTATGCCACGTTTTTCATTGTATGTCTTGTGACTATCACACTAGCATTTTGTACAGCTTAGTGCATGCTGATTATAGGACTAGAGAATCTATAAGGTGGGTGAGCTGTGGTTTCCCTAAGTTAGATGAAAGACCATAAATCATCATAAAATGGCAATTATGATGTTGGAAGCATTTTATCTTTCCCTTCCAGCTACACAGAGGTTAAACAAAAGGCAAGAGTGATTTGTAAGGGCTTGGACTGTCTTTTTTTTTTAAGTCAAGGAAAAATACTTAAGTTGATTTTTCAAATACTAGAACTTGGGTATTTTATCAGTATTAAAGGCATAACAGAACTATGTGGAAAAAATGTTGACTTAGAAACTTAGTTGATGTTTGTTCATATAATAGAATACCATACACCGAATAATGTATTTATTTTTAATTTTTTTATTTTATTATAGAGTTGTGGGGTACAAGTCAGGGTTAACTACACAAGTAGGTTCATGCAGGGGAAGTTTGGACCTCTAATTGGCCCTCCCTTCCCCTGGTTCAGGACTAGGTACACTTTTTGTTGTTATGTGCACCTTCCATCCCTCCCAGGAGGTGCCCAGTTACTGCCGCTGCCTCCCTTGTACTAGCAATTTATTTGAAAGAAAATATTTTTTATCATATGGAAAAACATATACCATGATTAATCAGAAAAACAACTATGAATACAGAAAGATGATTATTGATATTAACTTTTCCAGTTGTGCTAATCAAGCCTTAGTTAAGTTTTAACGTCATAAAGCAAGAAATGCAAGAGCTTTTTGTGTAGTATTTGTGTCACTATGCATGAATTCTATGAGCATTGGTCTCATGAAATCTGACTCTCAAGGATCGCTGCTAAAAGTAAAAAAGAAAAAAAACAACATGTTGGTTTCTTATTGTATCAACATGTTCACTATTCTACTTGGTAAATCAGTTCTTCGTTGTCAGTATACTTCAAGGAGTGACAAGATCTGGTTATTTCTTTGAGTTCTCGAAACCTTCAACTTTCTTTACGTTTGGTCCTAGATAAACTATGAACATAACATAATTATATCTTACATAATTTGAGACTTGGCTGTGGTCTCCACCCCTTATTGCACATTTTCACATTTAGTACTCACAATTCTGTGAATTAGATATATTATATATATATATGAGCAACCAAAAAAATATTGAATTAATCACATGTATTCAGAAAAAATCCAGTAGCATAATAATTCAACAGAAAAAAATACTAAAAGAAAAAAACATGGTATGAAAAAAGCATGTAAACAAATATAAATTGTATATTTATATTTTGTTAATACAGGTACTGGGTAACAAGTCAGAATATCCACTTAAAATAGACTCGAAAAATATTTTTAAATTTTGTAAAAACATCGTGCTTATAAAAACACTCTAATAAATGTCATTTTAAATATTGAATTCTAATTGCAAACTACTCAGATCTAAAGCTCATTATTGCATATTGTGTTCATTAATAACTAGATAACATCAGAAGTGATGTTCACCCAAGATTGATAACTTTTGTTCTTTATGTTTTTTTGAAGCAACTCAGTTCCACCAAACTTTTTTGTTTTCCCCCTATCATAAACCTAGTACAACCTATATAACGTATTATATTCTTCCAGATTTTTATGGTACAGAAAAAGTTAAAGTAAAAAAAAGAAGTGTGTTAAAGGTTTAACTTGACCTAAAATATAGGTTAATAAAGTAATTTTGAAATATTGCTCAATTTTGTCATGCAAAACATTTTTTAAATTACTTGATCAGAATTTCTTGATAGAGGTTGCAAATATAAAAATATATTGCTGTAATAATTAAGCAAACTAAAATTTTAATAACAAGGAAAGGCCAGGCACAGAGGTTCATGCCCGTAGTTTTAACACTTTGAGACACCGAGGTGGGAGAGTCACTTGAGTCCAGGAACTATCCTCCCCAAATCTTGCATCAAGGTACATCAATTAGAAAGCTTTAAAATATATATAAACTTCAAGTTTGCGGTTAAGTCCAAGAATTTACGTTTTAAAATTGCTTCATAAGCAAACATGTTGCAAAGCCTTGAAATCAGTCTGGGCAACATATCATGCTCTCATCTCTACAATAAATAAATAAATAAATAAATTAGTCTGACGTGGTGGCATGCACCAATAGTAACAGCTACTGAAGAAGCTGAGGTGAGAGAATTGCTTAAGCCCAAAAGATCGAGGCTGCAGTGAGCTAGGATTGTACCACTGCATTCTAGCATGAGCGACAGTGTAAAACTTGCCTCCAAAAAAAAATCACAAAAGACTTCCAGCCACCTAAAAATGAGCATCCATTTTTTTCTTCCATAATTGTTATCTTGTCTTCTAAGACCAAAGCTTTGAGACTGAATAACTTTTTATAACTAAATCACATTAATTGTGTGAAGATACATTTTGACAGTATTAAAGATATAAAAGCTATGTGGGAAAATATTGACTTAGAAACACTTAGTCATTTTGCTTTTGTTGATAAACAGAATATTATAGACTAGGTAATTTTTCTAAGATAAATAAGTACAAGTTCAAAGAGTCAGTATCTGGTGAGGGCAGTCTTGCTGCATCATAGCATGGCATAAGGCATCACTTTGCAAGAGAGTAAGAATATGCATGACTGCTCAAGTCTCTTTTCTTCTTATAAAGTCATAAGTCTAATCATAGGGTTCCCAACCTGATGAACTTATCTAGTCTTAATGAATGTCTAAAGGCTCCACCTTCAAATACCTTCAACATGTGAATGTGGAGATTAAGTTTCCAACATATGAAATTTGGAGCACGCATTCAAAGATCACAGGTACATGGATATATTTAAAATATGTATATATTTAAAATCAGAAGCACATATGTGTGCCCAATGGGTATTCCAATAAAAGGTTGTATTTTGGCTTGCTCAAATATATAATGTGGAAACTATGAGGAACTAGGGAAAGTTATATTTGAGGATGTATGAAAATATGATAAGTGCAAAAAATTGAAATATTTGCACTATTTCTTCATTTCTTAATGTTTCAGTTTTAGTCAAGAAATTTAATGTAACTTTATAATCTCCAGACACAAAAATCAGTTTCTATTACATTAAGTGTACTTTTTCCCAAATCATGTTTTTTATATTAAGTGTTAAAGTAATATTGTTTAAACTATAATTAAAATTTGAACAATGGGATTTAATTTTATGTAAATGTATATACAGCATTACCATGCATGTTGTAACAAAGTACTTAACTTTAAAACATCTAGCAGCTCTTATAAAAAAAAAAGGAAATATCTTCAAAAATAAAAAAAAAACATTAATATGCAATTATTCTTGCTTTTGTATTCGTTATTAAAAAAGAAAATAGAGTTCCGGGTCAAGATGGTGGCGACACAGGTGGAACTGTGAGATTCTCCGAAGTGAGTTCCCCAAAAAGACTCTTGCTTCCCTTCCCCCACCCACTCATCCACAGCGAGACGCATCGGTCTGAAGCCCAGGGACCCTCGGTGCCACGCAGGGCTGGCTATTGCATCCCTGGTTGCTCCCCTGTGGGTAGGAAATCTTGAGTCTCAGATCCCTCCCTGACTACAACATTCTCAGACCGAGCCCCCAATCACCCGGGGAGGCTCTGGGCACTCGCCCCTAAAAGAAGCTGATTCCATTTCTGACTGAAATATGTTGGGAACAATCCAGGGCCACCTTTGCCGCTCAAGCTTCTTCAGAGCTTTGGAGCTCTGAATTCCAGAGCTCTAACACCGGATAGAGCGCCAGCGGTGCAGCTGACCCCCCAGGGCCTCTTCGGCCATTCTCCAGACAGAGACTTGCGTTGCCCTGCCCACCTACAAGCAGGCTCCACCTCAGTTCCCAAGGAAACGTCACTAAACAGAAGACAAAGCCACTCCCATGGGAACTAAGTAACAGCCGTCTCACATTACAGCTCAAAAAAAAGAAATCCAAGACTCAGTAAATGGAGCTCTCCGCATTGAAAATAAGGGGAGAGGCTAAAGAGCAGAGATGAACAGATTTTAGACACTCAGGAAAGACACCAGAAGACATGATTTTTTTTTCTTTTCTTTTTTTTGGTTTGCCTTAGTATAGCTACAAGTACTCTTTAGGGAATTGTCTTTACTCACTTCTCGCTGGCCTTGTGTCTCTTTTTCACCTCCTAGTATGTATGGCTGTCCTCCCTTACACTCTTCCTGTGCAGCAGAATGTAGGTTTGGTATCTGGAACAAAAGGAGGGGCAAAAGATCGAAGTAATAGAGGAAGAGGGGGTCAGTAGGAAGTTAGAGAGAAGAGTGAAAGGGAGGACAGCCATACATACTAGGAGGTGAAAAAGAGACACAAGGCCAGAGAGAAGTGAGCAAAGACAATTCCCTAAAGAGTACTTGTAGCTATACTAAGGCAAACCAAAAAAAAGAAAAGAAAAAAAAATCATGTCTTCTGGTGTCTTTCCTGAGTGTCTAAAATCTGTTCATCTCTGCTCTTTAGCCTCTCCCCTTATT
>CAUYQG010042305.1:0-31411 GCA_963574415.1 Tarsius wallacei
CCCCCCCCCCCCCCCCCCCCCCCCCCCCCCCCCCCCCCCCCCCCCCCCCCCCCCCCCCCCCCCCCCCCCCCCCCCCCCCCCCCCCCCCCCCCCCCCCCCCGGCTGCCCAGCAGACCCTCAGTGTTTTCCTGTCACATGACCTGAGATCTGTCTGGGTCCTCAACCCTCTCTTCTCTTCTTAATTAATGCCCTACACACTCCACAAGTAGGCGATCTCACTTCCTAGTTCACTGAGAAACAGGGCCACCAACATCCCACAGCCACCCATAAATGTGCCTGCCTCCTATGCCCCATCTCCCTCCCACTTTCCACAAACAGAAAGTCCCCCTTCTTCCTACTCAAGACTTTCTTCCTACCTGGACTTTCTGCTCCAGGACAGTCAGTATCAAGGGGGTTAGGAGCACAGGTTTCAGCCTCAGACAATCTGGGGAGATGGAAAGTCCCCTGCACACATGACATGGCCCTGCCATGGAGGAACAGTCTGGAGAGCTGAGAGTTGAGGGACCCATTTCTCTTCCAATGTAGGATCTCCTCCTTTCGTTTCTCTTTCTGTCTCTCTGCTTCTCTCCTCTCTATCCCTGTCTCCCTTGTCTCTATTTCTCTGTGTAAGTCTCTCTCTATATATATATAGAGAGAGAGAGAAGGAGGAAGGGAAGGGGGAAGGGGGAGAGAGAGAGAATGTGTTTTATTAAAAGGTGATGCAGATGTAGTCGTTTAAAGTAAATGGAAAGTTTGGTAAGTTTGGTAACATTAGCAAAGTAAGAAGTGAAATTCAGAATTATTAAAATTATCATATTACTTAAAAAGGGATCAGTATTGATAGTCTGCTTCCACTATCATGTTGACTCTCTTTGTCAACTGAATTTATTATTTTACTACCCTCTTTATTTACTTCAAGAACTGCTTTAGAAAAAATAAGTGATATTACCTACATGTAGAAAACCTGGTTGTAAGTCCATCAGCAATCTTAAGAAAATTCAAGAGTCATTAAATACATTTTAAATGGTATAGTTTTATCTGAAGTATAGTTGAAATATTTAAATGTACTTTAAAGTTTGAAGTGTCATTATAAACATCCTAATTCCCAAATAAGAATAATTTAAAATGTCTGACTTTGGTAAAACAATATGCTAGGTAAAATAATATGCGCTATAATTTCATTTGCAGATGTAACATATTTGTTACCCTAATTAAATATACATGAATGTATAACCGTGTGATGAGCCAATATTACAACTTGTTAAATATAAGGTTCTGATTCACTTTTTAGAGTTAAATTCTATAATTTCTCTCTTAATAATTTGCTAGAATTTTTTATATAATATTTAACACTAATGGCAACGTAGATATTCTTGCCTACTAGCTGGTTTTATGGTGGTACAAATGCTGCCTCAGAAGTTGCTTTAGGATAGAATATGATATGCACATGAAGCCTTTTACATAATCCGTGTACTTATTGAGGACCTCCATACTTGGTATTTTTACTATTTTATGCAGATAAACACATTTAAAACATTTGATTTAGTTTCAGAATCTATTCCTTCTCTTTTAAGAAACATTGCTCTCTGTTAAAGAGTTACCTTTTCCCTATCCCATATGTTTTTTGTGGATCTGTCAGACACAGTGCCTAACCCAGCATCCTCACTGACACAGGCAGAAGGTCACAGAGAGCTCTAAAAATAAAGATCCACATATATAGCAATTGATCAAAATGTTGGGAAATCATCTAAGCACATTCACACAAATGTTTTCTATTTAGTTGTCATGTAGCCATTTGGGACTCTTAATTCCATCTGCAAATTTAACCCCTTCTCCCCTCCTGATTGTAATAACATATTCACAGTCTCCAGGAATTACTGCAGTTATCTTGGAAGGCACTTTTATTTTGTCTACAACAGATACTCTCTACTATTCAACAAAGTCAATTCCAGTTGTTTCTCACTCACTAACTAGTAGTGGGTCAAGTAAAAATAATTTAATTTACCTGAAGATTTTTTTCACTTAGAAAGTGAACATTTTACTTGATAAATTTTGCCTTTATTTCTTGGTATCGATTTAATGGCAGTCTTTTTAAAGTCATTAACTTAAGCATTAGTTAAAATTTTGTATTTGGAAAATTATCTCCTCATTAATACTCTGCTTCTCAAACAATTAATTACAATAGTGAGCAATTTAATCATTTTCTTCTAAGGACTTCATAGAAAAGCAGTAATTCTTTGTGAACAAAACCAGAATCTGCTTTATGCAAATAACACTACTATTTCAAGCTAAGAAAGAATTAGAAATGTTGGCAAAAACTCTCATAATAGAAAGCTATGTAGCTCTTCATCATATTTTAAAGAGCATTCAGTGATATTTTGAGGTTTTCTAAAGATATAAATTTTTTGTTTAATATTGTTATATTTGCTTATTTTTTTAAAAAATGCTCTTAAGTAGCACAAAAGTAGTCAAATGAAATACTAATTAATAAATATGATTTTTTTTCTTTGGAATATCTTACATTATTTTTATTTATTTGACTGCTCTGTATTTTCCCTATTTCTACAATGAAATCATAATTAACATATCTATAAAAAAGTAATTTTTTAAATTAGAAGATTTAATGATACATGATAATGAAGTTGGTAAAATGTTTGTTAACATATCTTAATAAATAATTAACACCACTTAGTCCAGAAATAACTAGAGATGCTTTTGTTAATACAGGTTAATCTATCGGTGCCTTTATCCAGAACTGCAAAACCTCTGAAACTATGAATTCAGACAACTCACAGTTTAGAACCATATCTTCACAACTTGATTATATTATTATGTCAAAACTCAAGTCTGAACCACATAAGTGTGTACAGTTCAATGATCTTTGGAGTTGTTATTAAATATCTACTTTGCATCTTTACTTTATTCTCTACATAGTTCAGGTTTCATGGTCTTTCATTTCTATCACTTTCTCATCAATACACTAGAGGTCCTTGTACCACTAAAGTAAACTTTCATGATGCTCTTCTGGCAAACAATCAATCTTGACTGAGTCAAACTCTGAACTCCACAGCTCTGTGAAGCCTGCTGAATACTGTAAGTAAAAGAATCACATATTTAGTTATGTTAGTACCATTGTATCTTCACAAACATTGGACCAAATTACAGCTTGCAAATCTGTAGATCAACAGAACAATATTTCCTTACAAGACACCCTCTTTCATTTTTCATATAAATAATTAGACATAAATCTAGTTTCTTACAACACCTGACCAGAAGCCTACCTACCATCTCACACTTAGTACTTTACCACTTATTAGCGAAATAAAATCGAAGCCACGATGAAGAAAATAAGAATCCTACTCTGAGGTTTTTTTCATTTATAGGTAGATAGATATAAATACACACACACACACACACACACACACACACAAACATACACATGTATATTGTATCTTGCGGAATTTTTTAAAATATAGTTTCCATGGATGGCCCCTTTCTAGTTCTCACCTATATTACAAATTCATATTTTAAAAATTCTATTAGTAAAATTATTTTGGAAATTTGTAGTTAGAAAATTGCAGGCATGTGTTGTTTAATGATAGGAATATGTTCTGAGAAATGCCTCATTAAACAAGTTCATTTTTGTGTGAATACCATAGAGTGTATTTACATAAACCTAGATGATATAGCTTGCTATATACCTAGGTTTTATGATATAGCTTATTACTCCTAGGCTACAACCCTGTATATAATGTTACTGTACTAAAAACTGTAGAAGACTATAATATAATATGCAAAAAGTACAGTAAAATACAGTTATAATCTTATTAGATCACCATTGTATATGCTCTGCTGTAACCAAAACATTCCTATGTAGTACATGACTGTACTTATGCCTACCCTTATTTTTAGCTATATAAAAAAAAGTATCCACATGTAAAAAAGCAGAAAATTCAACACACCACCATTCTACTCCAATCTGTATCTAACATGTGACAGATTTCACATACAGTACCAATATCACACATAGTGCAATTAACAAAAATACCAAATATCATCTAACGTCCAGTCCTTTGTCAGTTTTCTCTAATTGTATTGCAAATCAGTTGATTTATTCAAATCATATTTTAAACAGTGTACAATCATTTTATTTTGTTGTTATATGTCCTGTGTGTTTCTCAATCTAGAACAGTGGTGTCCCACCATTCTCCTTTATTTACACTGCCATTGACTTGTTAAAGACATGAGATCAATTTTCTTAAAATGCCTGATAGTTTAGATTTGACTGATTCTTTTCTAAAGGTATTGCGTTTCCTGATCCTACTTTCACCATATTTTCTCTACACTATAAGTATAGAGGACGGTTTAGATTTAAATTCAATTTTGGGGACAAAAGTGGGTAGGCTGTATCTTTGACCTTCCTTGTAGCATGAAACACATAACACTAGTTGTCTCATGGTTAGTTTTAATTTAAATATCTTACCTCTGCTCTGAACACCTCTCAGAAATTTTTTGAGCACCTTACCTAAAATAGCAGAAATGTACTGCCTTATACAAAGCAAATAAAATTACTCTTTTAGAAAGTTACTTTAAAAATTGAAATAATATGTTTTTTATTAACAACCTCTTTAGTTGTTCAGCCTGATTAATTTTGTTTCCTATCTCCGCAGTAGGAGCAACACTAAGAATATACATGCACATGTTTTGTTTAACATTATTTCCTTTTGAAAAATTATTTTGATTTTTATCCAGAAGACTTAGCTATTTCTACATTTAACTTGTTGGCTAAATATTCAAAGTAAAAAATATTTTTTGTTGTTCAAATGACTTCTTTAAACAAAATTACCTATTTTTTTGAAACATATCATTATTATTTACTTATTTCTGACAAATAGTTTCACACCATTGAGTTTTTGAAAAGACCTTATAATATGTACACAAAATGTCTTTTCATTTTCTCTTTGTAAGCCTCCTACAATTCTTTGCAATTGCAGTATTTTTCAAAAATAAATGTCTCAGGTAATCAGGATATTCCTCCTGCATTTCTACTGTTAACACCTTCCAAAACAACCAAAACCAGAAACTACTAAACACTTAAATGAAACCCATAAAAGTGGAGCTTTTCTCAATATTTTTATTTGTCCTAGTTTGGAGGTAACCTCAGCTTCCAGTCATTGACTAGGAAAAAAAAGTGATGGAGCATAACTGCTCAGAAACTTTTCTACATACATCCTACTAATTCAGAATATGCAAATATCATAGTCAAGTTGAACTGCTATGTTAAAACATAAACTGAGGCACAAAAAATTTCAGTTTATCTGAGCAAACAACTACTTATAAATCAGAAAGCTCCAAACTAGAAATGATTCAGGAGCTCCACAGAGGGAACACATGGAGGAAGCTTTCTAATACAAATGTGAAAGCTAAGCCAAAAAAAAAAAAAGATTGATTACAGTTGTGCATTTATCTTATTTGATCTATTGGAAATAGGAAAGTCCCTGGTTATATAATTATAAGTTTGTTGGCTGCTTCTGATTGGTTGAGTTTAAGTTCTGTTTTTCTTTAATATAGACACTTATGAAAAGTAGATCAAGATAAGTTTTACTTATGCTCAAAAATCAAGCAAGTTTGAAATCACTTGTGAGGCCTGGTTGGCTTTGTCTGCTCAGGGTTTTGTGGGGGTCTGGTCTCCATTTTACTTACTTTAACAACTGGGTAGCATAAACAATAAACATTATTTCTCATGGTTCTGGAAGCTTGGAAGTCTAAGGTGAATGTGCTGGCAGATTCAGTGTCTTGTGAGCACATGATTCCTGGTTTGCAAACAGCCATCTTCTTCCTTACATGGCAGAAAACAAGAGAGAGGAAGTAAATCTCTCTGGTCTTTTCTTATAACAGCACTAATCCCACTCATGAGAGTTCTGTCCTCATGACCTAATTATCTCCCAAAGACTCCCCCACAAATAATATCACATTGGGAATTAAGCTTTAATATATAAATTTGAGGGGGAAGGACGCAAACATAGCAATCTTCCTTTCTATTCCAATTGCTCATTTACAACGGAATGTCACAACTGAAGAGGATTTTAAATGTTAGTCACTCAAACCTCATCATTAAACTGATGAAAAAAAATTTGGCCCAGAGCAGGTGGATGGCTTTCTGAAGGGTTAAATGCTAATTACAGGCACAGCTGGTACTGGTGTAAATGTCTGCTGATGCTCAATATATTCTTTTCCTAATTATGTACATTCTTTACTACTTTCATTCCTATGTGCTTTGTAGTTATTAGAACTATGATGCAGATGAGTGAAGCAAATTTTCTTAAACATAAAAGGCAGTCAATAGTGTTTAGTGAATTAATTTGTTTCAGCTATTTAGTAGGTAAAAACCATAACTATATTTAAGTTTCCTTCAAAGAGTGTGTTCCTTTGAGAATTCTATGAAACAGTGGTTTTATAACAAATTCATCTTCCATTTTTAAACTGTACAGTCTTTAGCTACCAGATAATTGTTAATGTAATAAATCTAATGCTTATTTTTATTTTATGAAGTTATGATATTCATGTTTTTAAGGTTGCTTTGCATGCTTGGTCACTTGTTTTGAGCTATTTATATTTTAGGAAATTAGAAAATAGATACTGAAGAATTTGGAAAACCACTCAGAAACACAAAAATCTAGAGATAAACAACACTTAGATAGTAAATATTCACTTGTTATTTCCATGTAGTACATCAGTTTTATAACTGTGTTTATAATACTCCATTATAATAGTAAATTTATCTTTCATATAAATTATTGCTAAGCTTATTTTTTAATTGGTACAGAGTATTCATTATATCCAGTGCTTAGAATAAGCTTCTTAGAATACAAAAATGATTGTCTTAATTTCTGAATATTTTCATGTGCATCAATATACTGATATAAAGTGTATGATTATGTAAACAGTCTTCAAATGATTTGTCACATTGCCTTCCATAAACGATATGCTGAGTTTATCCACAGATTCAGTGCAAAAAAAAAAAAAAAAAAAAAAAAGTCAGAACTTCCCTAAAGGCTAAACAACATTATCATTTGTATCTTTCAAATTTCATGGGTAACAAATGACAATATAAGGTTGTTTGATTTACATTTCTTTAATTACCAGTGAGTGAGAATAAGAAAAAAAAAAAAAAACTTCTCCCAATATTTAATTATTGTATAAAATTATCAAATTAAGAGTCTCATTTCATATATTCTTCATATTAATTGCCTTGTCTATCCCATCTCTTATTCCATGATATGGGAAAATTTTAAGTGGCAAAATCAAGGTTTACTGTAATATTTTTTATGTAACACAAGCAAAAATATTCTACAGAGGAACAAATTAGTCTCAGAATTTAATTTGAAATTCTATTAATATATGTTGTTTTATAGTTGACATGAGATGCATATGCTAAAAGATTATCTGCATGTTCACATATGTAGACTAAAGAAAATACTGCATGACTTCCAAAATCTAATCATATGCATTGTATTCTGACATATATCATCTTCAAACTTTGCCCTAATATTTTCTTAAATAATACTCTATACCCTAGTTCTCCAAACAGTACACTATAGAATATATACACATAATAAATGCAGCATTGATTAATGAATTAATAATTGTGATCTTCCAGATAAAGAACATGGTATAAAAATGTTAACTTGGGAAATGTGTTCTCAGAAAAGGTGGAAAGAGTTTATTTATAATTTCTGAGGGAAGAGTGGATTTAAGAGACATGAAACCAAAGGATAATTGCTTTTTGTAGTCAGTTTTAAAAGAGAACAGATGTACTTTTAAAGCATTTTCAGTATTTGCAAAAATTATTATATAAGCTGTGTAAGTTCATGAGATTGGATGTATAGGAAGAAGACCAAAAAATTGAACTCCTTGACATATTTTTTTAAAAAATTCAGATTCCACTAGAATACCAGGAAAGAAGCTTGTATACCCAAGAAAGACAAAATCACTATATTCACAAAAGAACATTTTTTTTCCCTCCCTTACCATAGATCCACTAAGTTATGAAATACACATTTTAAGAAGAATCAAATTGGGTTATTAAACATAATTTTTCTTTCTTTTTCTTTTTGAATGACAAAAAAATAAAGTGCAACATTTTGAACCAGAATTTTCTAAAAAATTAGACATACATAATTAATATTTGAGAAAGAATATGTATATTTTCTCTTAGTGAGTATTAGGAATAAAAACAAACAAAGCAGGAGAAAAATATGAGTCACAAAATAATTAAATTACTTTTTACCTTAGAGTTTCATATTATAGCAAATAGTGAGACAATAAGTAATTGAATACATTTTATCTAAGAAACATATAGTGTTTTTTTGTTTTTGTTTTTTGTTTGAGTTGGAGTCTCACTCTGTCCGCTCCCGGCCACCGCAGCCTCGACCTGCTGGGCTCTGGCGATCCTTCCGCCTCAGCCTTCCAAGTAGCTGGAACTACAACGCTACCATGCCTTAGTTTTTTTTTGTTTTTTTTTTTTTTTTTTTATTGTAGAGATGAGGTCTCACCAAGTTGCCCAGGCAGGTTTCGAACCCGCGGGCTCAGGCAATCCACTCACCTCAGCCTCCCAAGGCGAGGGATTACAGGCTGAGCCACCGAGCCCGGCTATTTTGAAACTTTTAAAGAGGAAAAAATAAGCTGTGTATAAAAATTATTTTTTATTATTTAGAAATGTTAGAAATATAGTTCAGTAACCATCACCTTCAACAAACAAGCCAGGAAAAAGTTGAAGGAACAACAGAACTTTAATTGGCTGTGACATTTTGATTGGCAATTTCAGATCTATAAAAAAAATAATATAGCTTGGTTATCAGAACAAACACAAACAATGGTATAATTAAAGAGATATTGGGGGAAAATGTTTTTGTTGGCACTTAGCAAATGGGGAATCATTGTTTGCATCTGCAATGTATGAGTTAGGTGGACAAAAATGGGGGAAAATGACACAGCTATTTAATTACAGAATTTGAGGCCTAATTCTAGAAAATTGGTATCTAAATTGGATGCACTGATTACTTGCTCTTGAGTTTTTTTTCCACTCAGTGTATAACTTTTTCACTACAGTTATGAAATTAGTAAAAGGCGAAAGTTGATTAATTAAACTTAAAATACTATTTTTCTGAGTATCTTCTTGTACTTTTCTTTCACAAGTTCAAAATATGTTGCAATAAAATAATGCACATTAAAATAATGCCAATATAGTTTACTTTTATCACTTTTTATTTAATACTAGCAAGCTGATATTATTTTAATAGTTAATAGAAGTTATATTTATAAAAAAAGCCTATATGACTTGCATGATAGACATGTTAAATATTATTTACACAATGTTAAGAACCAGTTTTTTTTAATTCATTAAAAAATAGTTTGCAATGAACTTCAACTTCACAGAGACTCAACAAAGAGGTTAATTAAATGAGATTTTTACTGTCTGTTAGTAATCATTTATTTATTTATTTATTTATCATCATTATTTTTTGAGTTGCACTTTCACTCTCTTGCTCAGGCTAGAGTGCAGTGGCATGATTACAGTTTACTGCACACTCAAACTCCTGGGCTCAAGTGAACCTCCCACCTCTGTCTCCGGAGTAGTTGGCACTACAGGCATGCGCCACCACACCCAGCTAATGTTTTTCTTTTTGTTTTCCTAATTTGTGTATGTATGTGTGTGTGTGTGTGTGTGTGTGTGTGTATACAATCTCTCGTACAGGCATGAGCCACAGTGCCCAACCAATTGAGATATGTATTATAAGCTAGTAATCATGTTGTTATAAATGGTCGGCAAACATCTCTGTAAGGGATCAGATTGCAAGTATTTAGGGCTTGAGGGGTCTCTATGCAATAATCAAACATACAAACAACCAAAGCCATTACATAAGCAAAGGAGTTAGCCATGTTCCAATAATCTTTATTTACAAAAGCAGGCAGAGGCAAATCTTGGTTTCTAACATTATTATACAATAAATGAAAGCAGGATTTTTTTTTCCCAGAAATTGACAATTTTCAGACTGGCCAGGAAATATACAAGATGATCCTAGAACATGCTGTTGTGTTGAAAAATAAAGAAGTGCTAATCACACACACACACACACACACACACACACACACAAACATACACACACACACACACACATAGGAACACATCAGAGGGACTCAGGAGCCAAGTAAAGAGCAACCAATGGGCAAAGATAAAACAATATGAGTAACAAAGTAAAATGGCGTTAGATTATAGCTAAAAGTGTAGGATAAATATGCATGAGTCTATACCAACACAAAACACGATTTAATAAATAATAAAGAAATGGTAGAGAAACATCTCAGATGTGTAATTTTAAACATTTGTATCAATCTTGCAAAAAACTAAGAGTGGGGCATAACTGCTCAGTTCTTAGTATGAGTTATATATAGTGACCTCATTTTGTTCCTTTGAGTTTTTCTTGAATGAAAATAGAGCAACAAGTGGTAGCAGAAGAAAATTATCACACATTTCTATATTCAAAATGTCTCTCCCAGCCTTTATAAGAAAATACATGGTAGCTCATTAATTCCCTTTCCCCCCAAAAAATTATTGAACAAAAATATTGTTTTTTAATTTCTCAATCAAAATTAATTGCTACTATTATTTAATCTATATATTATGTCTTACTTTAACAGTGTTTTTTAAAATTTATATGCTTACTTTTGTGCCCTTCAGAGTAATTGGTAAGAAACACGACAAAATCATATTAATATTGATAGGCCATTTTCTAACATTATATCACCTTACTTTATATTTTGATTGACCAAGATCACAAATTTTATTATAAAATCTTCTAAGCGTGATCTATTTGCATACTGTTAGAAGATATGTTGATAATCCATATTATGAAATTTATTTTAGAATACTTTATAATGTATTATAATTGGATTGAATTTCAATCACACACTATTTCCAAATCTTATTTCAATTTTACCATTTAGAACATATACTGTGGATTAATACTTTTTTTATGTGTGGCAATCATAATTCCAGTTATTGAAATATGATTCTGTTATACATATTTGGATTTATGTAATGACCTTTCAAATGTTACACTGTCTTTGTTGAATCATTTTAGTTTTAATTTTATAATCTGGGATTAGCTTTTCTGATTTCAGGCTACTGCATAATAAGCATAATTGAAAGATTCATTTGTTAATTGAAATGACTACACAGTGTCGAATCTAATTTTTGTATTAATATTTTAATTATTATTCTAGTATTTTTCTTAATATCTATTTTTTAAAGTTCCAAATAAATGTATTTCCAGAATGGCTTTCACAATTGCTAAGTAGCTATTGAAACAAATTTAATATTAAAATTAGATGTCCTTTTACCATCATAAAAATATATCAAATTAAAATTTAAAAGTTTCCTAACTTACGCAAAACAGTACTTACTATTTATAAATGCAAATATGTTTATTCCATAGGTTGTTTTTCTTCCTAAATATTTACACTCTCTAGGGGCAATATTGCTATGCAAATCTTTCTGAATTTAGATCTTTGAGATTATAGCCTTTATCAGGAATTTAAAACTAGGACACTGTGGAAAAGATATTAATCTGAGTTTACATATAATGTGAAGCATAGTCATGATCAAATAGTGCCATAGAACAGGGGTCCTCAACCCCCAGGACAAGGACTAGTACCGTGGCGGGTTAGGAAGGAAGTCGCACAGCAGAAGGTAGGCAGCTGGCTGGCAAGCAAAGCTTCGGTATTTTTAGCTCTCTCCATCACCACCTGAGCTCCACTTCTGTCAGATCAGCAGGGGTATTAAATTCTCATAGGAGCAGGAACTCTACTGTGAACTTCACATGCCAAGTATCTAGGTTGAGCACTCCTGAGAATCTGATGCCTGATGATCTGAGGTGGAGCTGAGGCAGTGATGCTAGCTGGGAAGTAGCTGCAAATACAGGTTAACATTAGCAGTGAGTTTGGCGTCACATCCTCCCCTCCCATTTCCCACCTGCATCCGGGGAAAAATTAATTTCCACTAAAACTGGTCCCTGGTGCCAAAAAGATTGAGGACCACCGTCATAGAAGATGTCAAATCTAATCACGAGAATTAAAGTCTGTTGGAGAATTCAAAGCTAAATGCTGTTAGAGGTCAATAAAAGATGATGCAAATGAGTTGATCTGTTCACTTATTTGGTTCAGGTAAGTTATTATAAACCGTATTTAAAACATTTGTTTTAAATGTTTGGGACCATACAAAATTCAGATTATAACTTTGCTGATTTTTTAGTTATCTGTCATCTTTTAGTTTGTACTTCAGTATTAAATATAGCTACCGTTGTATTTACTAGAAATTTAAATATGCTGAAATTTAAGTTAAAATACTTGAAACTAATTTTCTTTTACTATACATAGTCATTATTCGATCTAGTGTACTGCTGTAAAAAGAGGTAGTAAACAATATGAAAAATTTGAATATATCTTTCATTAAATTGTTTAGCAACAAATTCTATTGAAATTGAATGTGGAAGTAACATTCTAAATTTTATACAAATATTTAGATAATTTTTCTAAAATTACCTATAAGTGCCGTGATCGATCCAAGAAATCAGCATTTTAATCAAACTAAGCTGATTTAAATAATATTCTTTATGAGACAGTATTATTGAAAAGGGATTTTCACAGAGAAGAGAATACAATATATTTTTGAAGATTAAGTAAAATGGATTTTGAGGAACATTTAAATTAAAGAGAACAAAATATTGTAAGATATTTTTAAATGGTTTATTCTATACTAATAAGAGTGACCATGGCCTGGAGAAACAGTCTCAAAAGACCGTAAGAATGTGTGCTTAAGGCAATCGGGTTATAATTTGGTTTTATACATTTTAGAGAACCAAGAGTTACAGGCAGACATAAATCAATACTGGAAGATATACATTTGTTCGGCCCAAAAAAGTAGAATATCTATAGGTGAATTCAGAAATTCTTTAATTTGTAGTTGCTTAAAGGAGTGGGCTCTGTCTAAAACTTGGCTTCAGCAGAAAGGAATATTTTTAAGCTAAGATAAGGATGCTATGTAACAAGATTAGTGGCTTGCAGATAAAATTTAACCCTTGCCTTTCATGGTTTTAGGTTTTTATTATAATTTGGCACCTTATTGCCACAAGAATCTGTTTTGTCAGTATTAAAGATCTTTATTATATTAATACTGGGCAGTTGTGCCTTCACTTCAAAAGAGAGGAATTATGACAAGGCACTCTTACAACATCCATTACCCATTGTGGCCAAGAACTCAGCTTTCCAGGATTCTCGAAGTTTCCTTTGGTCAAGAGGGGATCCATTCAGTCAGTTGGAGGCTTAGGATTTTATTTTTAGTTTATACTTAGCCGCAGGGAAAGACAAGAGTAGCAAATGAATATATATTTCTGAGCTCCTACAAAGCAAAATTATTTTCTTACACCATGTAAAATTAGCTCAGACAATAAACATCTTCTAAACATGGTTCTAGACTGTCACCAATGAAACAAATTAAAGTTAAAAATATATTTTTGAAGCCGGGCTCGGTGGCTCAGCCTATAATTCTGCGCTTTGGGAGGCTGAGGTGAGTGGATTGCCTGAGCCCGCAGGTTCGAGACCTGCCTGGGCAACTTAGCAAGACCTCATCTCTACAATAAATCAAAAAATTAGCCGGCATGGTAGCGCGCGCCTGTAGTTCTAGCTACTTGGAAGACTGAGGCAGCAGGATCACCGGAGCCCAGCAGGTCAAGGCTGCAGTGACCGGGAGTGGCCACTGCACTCCAGTCTGGGCGACAGCGTGAGACTCCAACTAAAAAAATATATATATATGTATATATATATATTTTTTTTAAGTTGGGTGCTACAATCTGATTATATAGAGTTGTATTCAATTATACTTAAGTCTTATTGGTAATTGTGTTACAGTGATAATGTCACTGTGGTTATATAGACAAAAAATAAGTGTGCATAATACTGTGGAAATGCTTACAGAGTGTGAAATGAAATTATATTCAGGATTTTTAAAAATTATGCAGTAAAGAGAAGAAAAAATAAAACTAAAAAAGGGTTTTCTGAAGTTTACATTCTTAAGAGTCTGTGCCTGAGATGGAGAGTAGTATTTATAATACTTATTCACTGTACTTTTGAGATGAATAAATGCCCAGAAATTAGAAGTCTTCTCTACTTTGGGACCAGAGAAAAATAATTTCACATTGTCATTTTTTTTTCAAAATATCAAAGTGAACTTTTGTCTCCTTTAAGTGTCTGACATTGAATGCTCAAAGCCTTTGAAATATGGAGAAAAAACTCATATAGGCTCCCTGTAATTATTCACAGTCTAGAATTTACTCTTATATAATTTTTGTTGGCAAAAGTTGCTAATATTATTAACATGTTAATACTCATATAAGCATTTCTGTCACCATTTGTAATTTGAAAGTGTTTAGCACCTCAGCTAGTTTGCTAGGTGTAATGATTTCATACTTGGAACCATCATATTCAATTATAGACTAAACCCACTTCTGTAGGATATTACTTGACAAATGGTCTACAATCTTACCACCAGTACTTCACAGTAAGCTAAAATGCAGGATAAAACTTGGTACCATGACAAGAATGTTAAATGTGAAAATTGCATACTTCAAAAATGACAAATAGGAGAAGAAATAGGAAGAGTAGAAATAATAGGGAAGGGGATAGGAATAATAAATGAAAGTAAGAAGAAAGAGAGGAGGAGGAGAAAAAGTAGAAGACATTTTGATGAAGCCACAATGTAAATATTGCAATATCGTTTTTATATGAAGCTTCTGGCTGAACTTCTGCTGATATTTAGACATTAGTTCGAGGAACCACCAAAACCAAATATATAAAAAATATATTTGATTTGATTTAAATGGAAGGGACGCTGGGAGAGAAGCCATGCTGTGTTTATAACCAGTCACATGGGGGGTGGTTATCTATAAGAGTACTTACATATTAAAGTAATAATACAGGTAGGACAGAGTTGGCAAAAGTTGTATACAAAATATATTGGGATTTCATTTTCATCTTTTGCCTATGTAGGGAGGAGAAATAATTTTGCTCTACCCTTTTGAGTTCTCAATTGGAACCTCTATAGGGGAAGGCAGATTAATAAGAGAAAAATAGAAGTTAATTAACATGTGTACCTCATCTATGCCTCATGTATACATGGCAGATACTTAGAGAAAAATAAGTAACTCACAAAGAGATGGCTTAAAACTCCTGCTTAAATAGCATTTTCAACAAAGAACAATAAATTTTTGAAGGGACAAGACAAAGGAAAATGTCTTTGAGGCCATAGCAGTAGCAAATTGTAGGAAGGCAAATATGTGATTCATAAGGGCTAGTTAGTAAAGTTAGTTAGAGTATGTAGAGTCCTCTTGTGCCATCTTTAGGTTGGTAAGAATCTGAGGTCATCTCTGGTGAACAATCTTTGTCCATCCTGATAGAAAGAGGAGGAAGGACACCTTTGTATGCCTTGCTTTAAGACAAATAGGGAAGACAAAGAGCTTTTCTTGTATCTGCTTCTCAATTGCCTTCACCTCAAAATAATCTTTATGCCAAAGTGACATATTTTGGGGTGGCATATTCTGCTACCCTTTCCCTACATAACAGTAAGGGCTAAAGAAAACGATTTTGCTCTTATCTTGAAGATATGGTAGCAAGGTGAACCATATCACAATGTTTATTAAAAGTATATAATTAGCTTTCCCTTACAGCTTGAAAGCTGAATATTTTTATATTTTGCCTCTAAAGGTATTTCCACGTAAGAAAGAATTTCAACTTTGCTGAAATCATTAAAACATTTTATCTGTTCTTTTTTTACCTCTTTCTTTTTGTTTGTTTGTTTTTTATTTCATACATTGGCTTCTGTGATACTTATATGAACTTCTAGTCATTTTGTTTCTAACTAGGACATACTAATTTTATAATTTATTCTTTTGAGTAATTTTATTTCCATTGCAATTTTTAAAGTAAAAATACTATATTTTGCTAGGCCCTTCAATTCTCTTTATATATCTTTAGATTTTCTTTTGTGTGATAACCCTTAGCCCTTTTGTCTGACAGCAACAGCAGAAAATCCTCTGACAGGTACAGAAACCATCATTTTGGAAATGTGATTATCATAACAGTCCTGAGTTATCTATTCTGCAACATCAATCTTTTATGTAGCTAAATAGCACAGTGTTCTTTCAGACTGATTCCTCTATTGTGTATCTCTATATCTAGCTATATGGTGATATCTATATAGATGGATGTATATAGTTATATACACTATACATGTGTAAACACATGTATGGGTAAGGATGCTTAGACATAAACATATATACCCATGCATATGTATATGCATATTTTTATATCTATATGCATATCCTTACTTTTTTCATTTGCACTCTTTATTTTGAATACACAGTTTTTCCTAAGCTATTAAAATTTTTTTCATTATTCTTTTTATTCTGTAAACTTTCTTTACTTTGGCTTACTTATTGGCTGCTCTTTATTTTCTATTGTTATTTCTTCTTTGTAACCCTTCAATCTAGCTTCTTAATGACTGGTGCATAACTCTTATAGCAACTTTATATTTCTTTTACCAGTTTTCCTTAAGATAATTGCTTTAAGTGCACACAACCAGTTTCCCTAAATATATTTGATAAACGATGTATTATGATGTTTGTTCAAATTTTGTCTAAGTATCAATTTATTTCACGGAAAAAGATAAACTTGAGATAAACCCAAAATAACTGTTATTTGTTCACAAATCAGATGATTTCCATACAGATTGAAACAACTAAAAAACAACTTATTGATTGTATATTTAAGAATGGATGACAAGATATAGTTCACTTTTTTAAAAAGTTGTCTATAGTCACTTTAGAATAATATATATACATATATTTTATGCTTACTAAGTATTTATGTGCCTGGGATGAGATTTACATTTTAAAAAAATTAAATCCTCACAAATATCTGGAATGTTGACAAAATTGTCTCCAATCTTAAAAGAGGAAAATTAAACCTCAGAGAAAATGGATACTTGTCAAAATTAGTAAGTAAATTAGTATGAAAACTAGAATTTGATCTAGTTGTATGTGAATGTTAAAAGCCTGTGTTTTAGTATCACATATGTCTAATAGATTATAGTCTTGAGAGTTATTTAACATAAAATAATAAAAATGTATTTCAAATATTTTATTAAAATTGCCAGTATAAATGAATGCAACTCACAATGTTAAAGTATAATGATTATTTAGAGCATTTTTGTACTTTTATGTAAAGTGATTATGGTTTTCTTTGAGATGTATATTCATTCAGTAGCAAAAATTAATGATGTAATTATAAATGGTTTATATATGTTTAAGTCCATGTGTTGTTTTTCTTGTTTCAAATTGAATTGATCTTTTATTATAGTTTGCAAGCCCTTGTTTTTCCTTTGCTCTACTATTGGTTTCATGTAAATAGAGCATGTTCTTTGTTCATGTAAAAACTTATATACAATATTAGTAAAGTACTCTGAACATTTTATTTAGATAACTATCTACTCATATATTTATCTCTCAACAAATAAAACAGTTCATAATTTTGTTTAAGTTGACAGTTGTTTTACAAGAAACACAGAAATAATATTAAGAGATAATTTTAAATGGTTTAATGTGTACTTATTTTTGCTTGTGAAAACATAAAGTATAAAACTAATAAGCAACTTTCATTGAAAGTATCATAAATGGGCCAGACGCCGTGGCTCAGCCTGTAATCCCAGCACTTTGAGAGGCCGAGGTGAGAGGATTGCCTGAGCCTGGGGGTTTGAGACCAGCCTGAACAACTTGGTGAGACATCATCTCTTCAATAAATCACAAAAACTAGCCGGACATGGTGGTGAGCGTCTGTAGTTCCAGCTACTTGGAAGGCTGAGGCAGAAGGATCGCCTAAGCCCAGCAGGTCAAGGCTACACTCCAGCCTGGGCAACAAGAGTAAGACCCCAATTCAAAAAAAAAGAGAAAGTATTACAAATGGAGGAATTGAGAATGCATGTATTTCATACACTAAAAGAAGTTTACATAAAGTTTAATCCCAAGTTGTTCGGTAACTGTTGAATTTTCAAGTATACTGTTTTGTTAATTAATTTTAACTTATTTCCCTGCCACTCTTTGTAAAACTCCATGTGTAATAACTTTTTCACAAAGATAATTTTTACACAAAAGATTCCAAGTGTTTTATAAGCTGTAATTCAAAAATTAAAGCAATTAGACTGCTAATTTTATGATATGAGCAAAATAGCAAATTTTGATAATGAAAAATTTAATAATGATAAATAAAATAGCATTCTGGATTTTAAGAATCATAGTAAGCAGGTTTAAACCCATCCTGGTCAAGCTACTTACTACATATGTGACATTAGATAAATTGTTTATCCTATCAGCACCCTCATTTACTGATCCATCTGGTGAAATGACAATAATATTTAGCTTAGAACACAGTTGTAGTGTTAAATAAATTTTAAATAAAATAAGCATTGAATAAGATAAAGCACTTAGAAAAATTATTCAAACTGTGTATTAATAAAAAGTTCAGAAAGACAAATATTGCACATTATTCAAATGTGGGAAAGAAAATGTGGATCTCATGAGGATACAGAGTAGACTGGTGGTTACCATAATCTAGGAAGAGGAGATGTGGGAGAATAAAAGGGGAAAAGGGTATAAATGTGTTTATTACCACTGAACTGTACACTAAAAATGGGTAAAGATGGTACATTTTAAAAACATGAAAACAATGCTATTTTCCAATGATTTATTGCAGTTGATATTATATGAGAAATACAGAGACCAAAAATATAGAGGACCTTGAACTCAAATCCAGTGGTAACTATGCCTTGTAGTTACTTGTTATTTTTTCCTTTAATCAGCCAATCAGTCACTATTTATTGAGAAATATCTCCGAGCCGAACTGAAGGTCAGTTGTTGAACTTTAAAGATAGAAAGAAGCACACAGCGTTGGTGTTCCTACAATCTGGCATAGTTAATTTCACTTGACTTCAAGTTTTTTCCATAAAACAAAGGTTTCCATAAGCTTAAGTGTTCATCAGTCCAAAGCTCATATTCTCCAGCCAATAACAATAATGAGGAAAACCGAACACATACTGACTAGAGCAAAGAAAGGCAAACATCCCAACAGGTCAGTTGCTACTGTGACCCAAAGTTCACGAATCAAACTAATATTAGTTTGAAATGTGACTCTGTCCTCTACTACTTGTTTTCCTCTGGGCAAGTTATTTCTCTCTCATCTTCAAGAGATAACAGTTATACTACTTGATAGGATTGCTATAAAGAGTAAAGAAAAACGTGTCTGTGATAGGCTTGACACTATGAGTGAAAGATAGAAAACACTCTGTGATACCTATGATGATGATGATGGCAATAATAATAATGATTTTGAAATATTGATCAAGTGTGGCCATAGTTTCATAATTTAGGACAATTTATAGAATGATGACTTTTATATGAAATTCCTCCCACTTTGAACATTAACCACAAATACTAGAAAAGTGGGAGGAAAAACTGCCATGACCAGTGGTTTATAAGTTTGTGACTTGTTCATTATATGATCTTTATAACCGTTTAGCTAAAATACTCAGTCTTCCTATGGTACTCACCTGGAATAAAATTTTTAAAACATAGTACATTTATCAATATAACATTATGAAAACTAATCAAGTCACCTAGGAAATTTCATTAAAAGAACACCAGCTCCTTTAAAAGAATAACAAATTCACACCCTAACTCCCTTCAAATGACCTATAGATTTATTCAAATATACTTGTCTAATTCTAATAACATGGACTGAGAATACAACACAGATACTATATTTATATATGCCTGTCATCGCTAGTTGATCTAGGTCATTTGAATATTGCCCTCAACTTTTGATGATTCAGTGATGTTCTCTGAAAAGTTGAGCCAAGATGTAATACTAGTGATACCAGCACATACCAATCATTCTGTAAGAAACAATATTGCCTAATAAATGTTTTCCTTTGTCTAAAAGTAAGGGCTTCACTTAGTTTTTAAAAAATTGTTCTGCACCTAAATAATTAGATACTGTTTCTTCTTCTTAGTAATGTTCCTGTACCTAAATATTCTTTAAATGCCTTTAATATTATTACTATATAAGGTAAATTTATCAAGTAAAGTCTACAATATAAATATAAAATTGCATACTGTATAGAAGAAAATATATTTCAATGTTTTCCCTCATTAAAACAATTTCAATTAGCATAACAATGCTAAACTGAAACGGGTTATGATTAACGTCATTCAAAGCCAGTATTTTCTGTGTTTTCTCGAATTGCATTCACGGCAGAAGGTCATCATTTGGAGGTATTTGCAATCAATTTTACTTCCTTATGATGAAATGATTAGAACTACAGCATTGTAACATAGCACTTAGTATTATTATAGTGAACTGCAGAAAAATAATAAAGTAAAATCACTATCGTCAACATAGCAAGACTGAGAGAAATGGATTTTTGATGGAGTAATAAGAATGCATTTGATAATAACACAGGAAAGTTTAAAATGAAAACAGATTTTTTGTCATAAACCATATTGACTTCGTTTCTGTGTGTGTGTGTGTGTGTGTGTGTGTGTAATAATATAATTTGTATTTTTGTATTAGTCTATTGCAGAGTGCTCACCTTGGTCTCTCAAAGTGCTGGAATTACAGACTTGAGCCACCACGCCCAGCCTGCACATTGTTTCTAAGTATTCAACATCAATTCACATATATATTTGTCACAACAATTGCACACATGGCCATTTCTTTTATTTTACAGATAATTAGCCTAAAGCTCAAAAAGCATTGGTTGTTTGCTGCACATATATTTAGTTGTGTTTCCACTTTCTTCTTTCTAGTCTATTCCTATTCCTATTTGTGTTGCACAATATTTTAGCTACATTTATATCTCAGAAAATGACATATAGAGTATACAGAAACATATGTACATAAATAAGTGCATAAACATATATAAATACATATGAAATTTATATTTATACATACTTGTGTGTGTTTCTATCTAGAGATTTATAATTAGGGATGAGGCAGAGTATAGATATTTATGTTCACATACTGAACTAGATCTTTCCTGGAAGTCAATATCTGACATAGAAAAGACTTTCAACAAATAAATAGAAATCTACATATCTACATAAATAAATTAACAATTTTTTTTTTTTTTTTGAGTTGGAGTCTCACTCTGTCGCCCAGACTGGAGTGCAGTGTCACGCTCCCGGCCACCACAGCCTCGACCTGCTGGGCTCTGGCGATCCTTTCGCTTAGCCTTCCAAGTAGCTGGAACTACAGGAGCGCGCTACCACGCCCAGCTGATTTTTTGACTTATTGTAGAGATGAGCGCTCGCCAAGTTCCCCAGGAGGGTCTTGAACCTGCGGCCTCAGGCAATCCACTCGCCTCGGTTTCCCAAAGCATGGGATTGCAGGCTGAGCCACCAAGCCCAGCCACAAATGAACAATTTAAAACTGATAATAATATGTATAGCAATTATAAGAACCACTTAATTTACTCAATATTTTGCCTTAATGCTAATCAATCAATACATGTACAGGTTTACATGAGAGAGGTATTTCTGTGTTCAAGAGTAGTACTTGGTAGTCTAATAGTAAATGTTAGTGAAACTTACCAGAAAAAAAATTAAAATAAAATCATTCCATCAGCACAGCAACCCTTTAAAATAAATGGATTTGGGATGGAAAAAAAAAATGAGAGTGCATTTCTCAGTAATACAGTAAGGTTTAAACTTGCATTTGAAGATGTAGTGAAATTTTTTTAAAAAGGTAATATATTTAAGAAGGACTGTTGACTAAGTGAAACCAAATAAACAGAAAAGTTCTAGTTTTATATGAAGGAAACTTAACAAGTCTGAATGGAAGCAGTGAGAAATTTAAGACCAGACCTAAACATTGTTTTGAAGCATCATTAATCCAAATTAAAGAGTCTAGACTTTTTTGTACCACAATAAGGAATCACTGGGGGAAAGATGGCAACTTGAAAGCAGTGTATAAGCTGGTTGCCCTGTGCAGGACGCATTAAAGTGGTAGAAACTCCCAGTTGTGACTAGTAAGCAAGCTGTTAAGGAAATATTACAGAAATATTTGAATATTAGGTGGAAGACAAAAGGCAGCCCGAGGAACTTGAAATATGTGGGCATGTTTGTATCCTTATGTGTTCATGTATTCAGTCTAGTAATTACCAATTATTTGTATATAAGCAGTATATGTATTACTCATCTATTAATTTTCCATAGTTGTATTAGCTCCCAGATTTAAGCCAACTGATCACCATTCAGCGTGTATGTTCCCTTTTTTTTTTTTTTGCCAGTTCTATGAGTTTGTGGCTTATGTTTGAAAAAAAAATGCTCTGACATAAATAGCTTATACTTTAGTGACTTATGGGTGAAGGCCTTTTTTCTAAGTTTTTTAGAAACATAATTTATAATTAAGATAAAAATAATCTAGCAAATATGTAATTACAAAGAAACAATAATTGTTAGTAAGCTTGTTTTT
Source organism: Tarsius wallacei (assembly GCA_963574415.1). Lineage (NCBI taxonomy): Eukaryota > Metazoa > Chordata > Mammalia > Primates > Tarsiidae > Tarsius > Tarsius wallacei. The sequence goes on from CAUYQG010042305.1 coordinate 22,618, forward strand.
TATATAATATTTAACTATTATTATCAGTAACCTGAAGGATACAGTCGCTAAATTCTAAAACTCTTGATAATAGTGGATCCACGTCCAAATCCACAGCCAGAGGTAAAATAATATCTCTTGGGGTATTTCTGCAAACTCGTAGGAGGTATTCATAATTCTGAGGACCTTGTTGGAAGAGTCCCTCCAAGCAAAGCAAATCTCATTTGTGGAAGCATGAATGCTGACAAACATCATGACATATAGCAAGAATCAGAAGCAGTTTAGTACAGCCAGAGCCTAAGGAAACTAAAAGATGATAGACATGTTGCAAGTCAGTCATCGTGATTCTTATTTGTCAAGTAAGGAATTTGTATTTTATGCTGTGTGTACTGAGGAACAGTTGAGTGCAGGGAAGGACAAGCAAATAAATAACAACTAGAAAATTATTATTATAAATCTTAGAAGAGGTGAGAAAAAAGCATTTAAGAAAGTAGGAGTCTCAATAGGCAGATGTGTAAATATAAAAGAGAAGAAAAAATTAAGGATCTTTAGGGGTATAAAAGAGAAAAAAATAGGAGTCCATTACTATTCTTATAATTCTAGATTGAGTTATAACCACAATGTTAGTTATGCTTTATTGAACATTCATTATTCAAGAATCTGAACCATGTATCTTATATATATTATATCATTAGCAGTTAATAAGAATCAATTTCAACTTCCACTTAAAATTTGCTCTCGAGTGTCTTAAAGACATTCCAAGTTTAACACTCCAATATCTAATTTTAGTTTCCATCCCTCAACACTACTGGACCATCAATACATTTTACAATGTTTTTCTATAAATTAATAAGAGAAGATCTTTCTGGAAGGTACAATCTGCAGACAACTGTCTCAGGGAGCAGGTAAAGAGCTGGATTTGAGTGCCCATTTGTATGCAGTTCACAAACTTCACAAGCATACCCAGTAGCCTTGTGACTTCTCCACGTGAGAAAATGGCACAAAAATCTACCTAATTGGTCAAGGCAGAAATCTAAAATTCATTTTATCTTTCCTTCTGTACACTTCTTATCAAATAGGTTACCCAGTTCAATGATTTTTTTTCCTTGTAAAATATTTCTGTGTTCACTTTTCCATCTTTACCACCATGTTCCTAGTTCCAACCACTGTTGTCTACTTTGTAGCTAGTACTTTCTTTATTGTCTCTGTGCTTCTGCATTGTCCTATCTCCCAGTGGAAAATAACAATGCTAATTTAAAATAAATACAGCTTGAGAAATAGATATACATAAATCTAAATAAATGTTAATATTTATAATAAACAAGGAACAAATGAAATATAGAAAGAATAATTGACATCTCTTTAGATGAAGTGTAACATAATTTCACTCATGATACAAATTATAAACAAGGTATATAAAATAGTCATTCTATGACTATTTATGAAGCAATAAATTTAATTTTAAAAAAGTAAAAAATATATAATTTCTCTAAGGATTCACAATAGCATTTTTAGACAAATTGGTATTAAAAATAAAATGAATTGTTAAATTGTGGGGATTATTTAGAAGGAGTAAGGAAGAAGGATTGTAACAAAATCGATACACTTTAATTTTCTCTGAAGTCTTTCATAAATTGGTATCCACATTTTTAAAATTCCTGCAAGATTACATAAGTAGAAGTTTTAGAACTTTTCTAAATGACTTGATCTTTTAAAACATTTTCTGAATGACTTGATCTATGGAAATCTATAAAAAGAATAAAAACATGTATAAATAAATTCAATACAGCATCAACTTTTTTTTAATTACAATAGAAGTTAATCAGTGGTGTTATGGCAATATATGCTCTATTAAATCAATATTATAAATAGGAAACAAACAGTAACTTGAATTAACATCTACAATATAACGTTAAATAAAAAATTAAAAGCTAGTTCATAAACTTGAAAGATATTACACAAATAAATCTAAAATATGAAGGCACACTTTCAGGGACTTTATAAAAAATACTGTGCTTAGTCTATGTTCATTTTTATTGTCTTTAAAAATTGTCATATAAAAAGATAAATATTTATTCCATAACATTGGGTAATAGTAGAGTTTCAAAATATATGAAAAATTTGTATTTTCACCAATCTGGATAAAAAGTCAACATTTTTAAGTTTACAAAAGAATTTTTTTAAGTCATACTTGATCTCTGTCATTAAAAAATTACTGTTCAAACATTCACAAACAATTTGTAGTTTTTGACTTACACATAGTGTGTTTTGTTTTCCTTATTGACCAGAAATTCATTTTGTAGAGTTCTAAATTTAAAATTGAATTAAGATAAGTTCATGTTTGAAATGGCACATTTCATACTTGTAGAATTTCAATGCCTTGCATTCCCATTGTATCTGCTTTTAATGATAGTGTTTTATATATATGTTCATCAAAGTATCTTTTAAGAAGCAAGTGAAAATATTTAAGAATGTCTTGAGCATCAATCATATATTTATTTTGTCATAATGGTATCCCATTTACTAAAATAAAATAGAAGTCAGTGACTTTGCTAAATACTGTCTAGTTATATGAAGGATGTCAATAAGTAAGTTGAAAATGCAGTAGTTAGAAAAATAAAAATAAAAAACCCACAGACCACAGAAGGAGGAAAACTAAAGCCTATAAATAAGGAGAAAAAGATGCATGCTTCCTAGGAATCATAATAATGTGCACCTAAAAATACCTTGGGCTTATTATATTGTCAAATGTAAAACACTCAATTTATAGTGAGCTGTGTGGAAGTCGACACTGTTGCTATGCTTTCTAGTTTACATGTCTTTTTTTTCAATTTAGATGGGCAGTATCCTCCATGCCCATTTTCAGTCATAAATTATATTTCTAAAACGTATGGCTAAAATATTTACACATCACACTAATGAATCAATAGATGTGTATAATTTTTTTTTGCGACATCATAGACACAAAATTGGAAACATCTAAAAGTCTATATTTTGGGAACTTAAGAAATAAATAAAATATACTTTATTGTTTTTATATTAAAAAATTCTAATTGACATAAAGCAAGACTAAACTGTAGCAGTATTTTTTTAAAAAATGGAAACCATATCTAATCCCATCTCCTTTTCAAGTTACCACTCTATCTCCATGCTATGATAAGATGCAAATTTCTAAAATGAGTCTTCTATGTATCTATATATAATTTCCTCTTTCTCCCCTTCAATTCACTTGATTTCCCATTACAAGTTCCTTTTATAAAAATTATTTCATTGTAGTTGTGCGTAATTTTTGTGTTTGTTGATATATTTTGTATATTTTTTCTACTTTGTTCATCACATTGTCCTGCTTTTAAATGTTTCTGTTTCCTGCTGCTAAAATAAATCAAGAACAACACTAAGAGATGGCAGAACATCCTATGGTTATGGGTAGGAAGAATCAATGTCATCAAGATGTCTATTCTACCCAAGGCAATCTACAATTTCAGTGTAATCCTTATCAGATTACCAGCATCGTTTTTCACAGAACTAGGAAAAAAAAACACAGAAATACATATGGACACAAGAAAGAACCCCAAATGCAAAAGCAGTTCTCATCAAAAAGAACTAAGCTTGAGGCATTACACTTCCAGACTTCAAACTTCACAAAAGGCTACAATAATCACAACACCGTGGTACTGGTACAAATAAAAGACATGTAAACCCATGGAGCAGGACAGTGATCCAGAAATAAAATCACTAATCTTAAACCAACTCATCTTCAATGAAGTTGACAAAAGAAACATTGAAGAAAGGAAACCATATTTAGCAAATGGTGCTAGAAAAATTGACGAACCACATAAAGAAGAATAAAATGGAACCTCTACATGTCACCATATTCAAAAGTAACTCAAAATTGATCAGAGACTTAAATATGAAACCTTAAACAATAAGAATCTTAGAAGAAATTTGGGGCCTCCCATTGGACCCCACTTTGTCTGGATTAGGATCAGGCACCCTTATAGATGTTATGTGCCCAAAACTTCACCTGTACCTAAATCATGTATGTATGCAATACTGACTTGTACCCCACAACTTTATAACTAAATTAAATTAAATTAAAAAATAATAATAATCTTAGAAGACAACTCAAGGAACACTATGACCATGGCCAAGTCCTCAAAAACAAACACAGTAAATCTAAAATTGACTGGTGGCACATTATGAAATTAAATATTTTTGCACAGCAAAAGAAACTATCAAGAAAGAAAAGAGACAGAAAGGGGGAAAAATTGCAAGTTATGCATCCGGCAAAGGTCTAACATCCAGAATCTACAAGAAATTTAAACAAATTGACAGGACAACAAGCAAATAACCCCACTAAAAAGTAGACAAAGGACATGGAAAGACACTTGTCAAAAAAAGAAATTCAAGCAGCCAACAAACTTTTTTTTTAATGTTAAGCTTAACTAATCATCGGAGAAATGCAAATCAAAACTGCAATGAGATACCACCTTATACCAATCAGGATGGTTATTATTAAAAGAAAAAACAAAACAAAACAAAAAATTGGTGTTGCCAAGGCTATGGAGAAAAGGAAATGCTTCTACACTGTTTGTGGGAATGTAAATTCCACCTTTGTAGAAAGTAGTGTGGTGTTTTCTCACAGAACTAAAAATTGAGCTACCATATGATCCAGCAATCTCACTTCCGGGACTATGCCCAGAGAAACATAAATGGCTCCACCAAAAAAGACATCTGCATACATATATACAATGCAGCACTATTCACAGTAGCAAAAACATGGAACCAATCCAGATGCTCATCAAAAGTGAACTGGATAAAGAAAGTATGGTACATACTACACACATTGGAATACTATGCAGCCACAAAGAACAAAATCATGTCCTTTGCAGCAACATGGATGTGGCTGGAGATCATCATTCTAAGTGAACTATCACAGAGACAAAAAACTAAATACTCTATGTTTCCACTTATAACTGTGCCCTAAACATTGAGTATGTGAGCACAAAGGTGGGAACAGCATCGCTGACCACTGCTAAAGGAGGGAACGAGAGAGGGGAAAAAGGCGGCACACAACAACCCACTGGGTATCATGTCCACCCAGTGTGAGAGGAGGTTTGCAAGAAGCCTAAACTTCACCTGCATGCAATTTAATTACGTAGCAAATCCTCACATGCACTCCAAAACTCTGATTTAAAAAAAAATTTTTTTTTCTCATTCTTAACTCTTTTTGTTTTTCTATTATTTTGACAAAAAATTGGTTAATTATGTTTACTTTATTTTTTCTTACTCAGATTTCCTTTCCTATCCTTTAATAGAACTTATTTCATTAATTTAAACAGTCTTAAAATTTCACCATGAAAAATAATTCCAAAACTTGGAATATTTGATTCTCTATATCTCTTGAATGGTTTATAATTCTTTTTTTCTCAAGGATATAATTGGACAGTTTCTTAAAATACATATTCTGCTTTATTAATTTCTTTTCAGCTGTGTCCAATATACTGCACAATTTTAATTAGTTTTTTCTTTTAAATGTAAGATTTCTAGAAATTTCATTTCCAGAATTTTTTTTGATTTTAATCTTTTTTGTTCATTCCTGAAATAATCTCATGTTTCTTCTTCTTGGTTATGTACATCTTCAAAACTTTTGTACATAGTTTTTCCATATTTTTTGTCAACTACTGCCTATATCTGAAATTTTGAAGAATCTAAGACTTTTTTATTGAAGTAAAAATACATATAAAATTGACCATCATTACCTTTTTAAATACACAGTTCAGAGGTATTAAATATATATTTATATATATAAATGTATATATATACATACATTTTTCCCCCTTTTATTCTTCTCATCCTCCTTTCTGTCCTGGCTTCCAGTCAACAACTGTTTGTTTTATCAGCTGACTTTTAATCATAGCTTAATTTTTTATATGGCTGGTTATTTTCAACTGAGTGAATGATCCTAATGTTTGGAGGTTCTTTGAGCCAAAATATTGGAAGCTTCATTTCATAAAGAACTTACTTCTCTTTCTACTTCTTCCAGTAACCAGCAAGAACCAGCATCCTAAGACAAACTAAGTCCTTCCTCCTCCAGGGCTCCGCTGACTGTAAGGTTCCTCGATTCAGCTTCATCGCCTATCTCCTGCCACCATCACATTCATACTCAGGAAAAACATATGTTCCTTGGCTTCTTGCTGCTCTGGTCCCAGAATGTAAATTTTATTCAGAGGAATCATTGGTAGAGACCTCCCTTACTTAGGAAATTAGTGATACCTAAAGAAATGTGCATTAAAGAGGAAATTTTTTTTCTGTTTAAAAGATACCTCCATACCTAGTCAACCTTTATTTTGGAAACAAGACCCATCATTTACTCCTCAATAAACTCTAATTCCATTTCCACCATGATCACTGTGAGAACTCTCCTTGGCAAGGTAACCAATGAATATAGCATGGCCAAATCCAATAAACATATTGTAGTCCTTATCTTTCTTAACTCTCAGCAATATTTTTTGTAGTTAATAATCATTCCTTTTTTTGAACACAGATTTGTAGAATTCTAAGATATTGTATGCTTCTAAGTTTTTTTAATGCTTTTTTGCTATCATCATCCATTTTCATAACAAAAGGCCTTAGGATGTAGTTCCAAACCTCTTCTTGTCTCAATATACTTTTCTTCCTATATAAAATAAATTATTTTCATATTTTTAAAAATACAATTATGTATCAATGACTTCCAGATATTTAATTTTACCTCATCTATCTTCTCACACCAAACTTGTACATATAAAAATTTAAAGCATCTTTTTTTATGTGTTATAGGAAACTCAAACATATTATCCAATCTGAACCCTTATTTTTCTTGCCAAAATATGTTCCTGGTACAGATTTCTTTATCTTACTAAGTTATACTGCCACTTATCCTATAACATAAACTAGATTTTTAGGAGTCATATTGGGCATGTTTCACTCTCCTATTCATACATTGCATCTATTGTCATTAAATTGTCATTTTTAATATTAGGCATTTTGCTTGACAGTACCCATTTCTTTTCAACCCCAATACTTATCATGCCATATCTTTCTAGTTGCACTCTGACTTCTTCCTATTCACCTTTTCCTAATTAAGACATATTATCTTTTGGAAATTATTTAATAGCTTTTTAGTATGCTCAGAATAAAGTGAAATCCCTTTCTTATTTTCTTTTTTTTATATCAATATTTGTTATTTTGATATTGTAGGGTAAAGTTAAGGGTTAGGTATACAAATATGCTTCATTCAGGCACTCTTGTTGATAAGGGGTGTTTTCCCGCCCCCAGACAGACATTACTACCGTTAATCCCACCTCCCTTCCCCTCCCCCCCATAGTTTCCCACCACTGTCAGTTCCTTTCTTATAGTATTACGATGAATGTTCAAGGTCCACTATATGAGTGAGAATATGCGATATTCCGATTGTTGTTTCTGTGAGAGGTCACTCAGTATTATAGGCTCTAGTTCCATCCAGGTTGCTGCGAAATTCATGATTTCATTCTTTTTATGACTGCGTAGTATTCCATTATGTATATGTTCCACATTTTTTTACTCCAGTCCTCTTTTGATGCACAGCATGGTTGCTTCCAGGTTCTCTCTATTGTGAACAATGCTGCGATAAACATACATGTGCAGGTATCTTTTTTATAGAGTGATTTGAGTTCTTCAGGGTATATTCCCAATAGGGGGATTGTGGGGTCATATGGCAGGTCAATATTTAGAGCTTTTAGGAATTGCCACACTGTTTTCCACAGAGGTTGCACTGGTTGGCACTCCCACCAGCAGTGTAGAAGTGTTCCCTTTTCACCACATCCTCTCCAGCAACTGTTTTTTTTTTTTTTTGGGGTATTGATAATTGCCATTCTGACTGGAATTAGGTGGTATCTCAGTGTGGTTTTGATTTGCATCTCCTTGATGATTAGTGAGGTTGAACATTTCTTCATGTGTCTGTTGGCTGCTCGAATGTCTTCCTTTAAGAAGTGTCTGTTCATATCTTTTGCCCACTTTGTAATGGGGTTGTTTGTTTTTTCCTTTCAGCACGTTTGATTTCCTCGTAGATCCAAGATGTTAAGCCTTTGTCGGACCTGGAGTTGGCAAATACTTTTTCTCAGTCTGTGGACTGTCTCCCTGCTCCCTTGGTGGTTTCTTTGGCTTTGCAGAAGCTTGTCAGTTTACTGAGGTCCCACTTGTCTTATCTCTTATGACCTGTGGGTTTCGGGTTTTGTTCAGGAATTGGATGCCAGTTCCAATTTCCATAAGGGTATGTCCTACATTTTCTAAGGTTCTTATGGTTTGAGGTTTTACATTTAGGTCTCTAATCAATTTAGAGTTAATTTTTGTGTATGGGGATAGATAGGGGTCTTGTTTGAGTCTTCTGCATGTGGTCAGTCAGTTTTCCCAGCACCATTTACTGAATAGGTTCTCCTCTCCCCAGTGATGGGTGGTGGAGGCTTTGTCGAAGATGAGTTGGTTGAGAAATTGAGGTTTAGCTACTGGAATCTCAATTCTATTCCATTGGTCGATATGCCTATTCCTGTACCAATACCAAGCTGTTTTGATGATTGTAGCTCTATAGTAAAGTTTGAAGTCTGGTAGTGTGATACCTCTGCTTTGTTTTGTGTTTTTTTTCTTTTTTGCTAAAGATTGTTCTGGCTATTCTTGGTCATTTGTGTTTCCATATGAATTCCTGTATTGTTTTTTCTAGGTCTGAGAAGAATGTTGCTGGTAATTTGATGGGTATTGCATTAAATCTGTAGATTGCCTTAGGTAGAATGGACATCTT
>CAUYQG010042309.1:0-23109 GCA_963574415.1 Tarsius wallacei
TACAAAAATGTCTTGACATGTAGTCAAGCATTTTAGCATTTTAATGGATATCCATTAACAAGAGATATTGTGGCACATATACACAATGGAATATTATGCAGCCATAAAGGGCAAACATATGAACTTCGCAGCAACTTGGAGAAATTTAGAGTCTATCATACTCAGTGATCTGTCACAAAAACAAAGAACAGAGTACCACATGATCTCACTCATAAAGAGACCCTGAAAATTTGCCATGCTACTATAAGAAAGAGATTGGCAGTAGTGGGATACTGCCGGTGGGGGTGGGGTGAGGTGGGGAACGCAACACCAATAAAGGTACGTGATCTCAAGCCAGGCAAAGTGGGGACCAAAGGGAGGCTCAAACTTTACTTGTACGATGACCACTTGTGTACATAATACTGAATTGTACCCCACATCTTAAAAGAAAAAAAGAAATGTCAGTACAACTGAATCCAACATTATTTTTAATTATATATGATATCAATCAACATATTCAGAGTAACCCTGAAGTTGCTACATATAAGAAGATCCAGGAGTACATTAAGCTTTTTTGGTTAAAGAGTATCTTGAGATTTCCATTCTTCTCTATTTTTCTCTCTGTCCACCCATCTATCTATTTATCTCAGTAAATAATGGAGTAGTGTGATCTGATATCATGTAGTCTTTTTTAAGCCTCAAAATTACAAGTGGTTAGCCTTTTTGACCATAGCCAAAGAAAGATTTTTTCAGTAGACCTAAATAAAAAAAAAAGATAGCTGCAAGTTTGCTTTAGAACAGGACGGGCTTTAATAACTTCCAGCACCAACATGGGGGAAAGCAGTACAGAAGACAATGGGGACATTTTTAATTTGTGCAGACAACTTCCATGGAACATGCTTATAAACATGATGACTACTCTTTATCTGAAAAATTCAGTGAGCTAGAACACTTTAGGAGAGACTGATATGTGTGGTGACAAACGCAAGCTTGATGTTAGGAGTCACTCAACTGTGCAATAGTGACACATCAATTTTATGGTTCTTCAAGCAGGCAGTTGCACAGTGAACCTAGGAGTCTGAGCTGGAAGCTGATAACAGAGTATTCCTTAGAACTACAGATAAGCATTCATGAGCAGCCAGTCTGAAGTCCTTGGACAAAAGGAAAAAAAGCCTCACAATTCACTTTGAAGGACTGTTCATCAAGGATCTTAAACAGAATGAGCATAGGTGGGAAACCTATTGTCCAAAGTCCACAGAAAGTAGAGTCAATTCTCTATTTCCTGGGGAGTGCAGGTTGGACTTACCAAGGGTGACACAGATCTGACATTCACCTAGAACTTCTCAAGTTTTCTGCTTTCTATCTCAACAATTTTTATTTTAGAGATGATTCCGTTTAGATTCAGTCTAGAATTTCTGTTTGTTTACTGAAAGACCTAAAGGCAGCCTGAGATGTACACCTTTAAGCAATATTAACAAATGTTTTCCAGTTTTTCAATGTTTCTCAGCAATTTTTACAACTTCTTAAATTCTTACATTATTTTTCAAGTACCTGAAACTCTTTACAAATTACAGGAGCTCCAACTAAACTTTGCAGTTTATATGTGTGATAAAATTTATCAAAGCATACTCTGTCTTTATATTTTTATGGTCCATTTTTTCACAATGGGCCAGTGTCATCATTCACTAACCAAGAAACTGCCGGATTCTTCACTACCTTTCTGGTTCTGTATTTTCCCTGTTCTCTTCGTGTATCCAATATTTCCCCCTTATTCTATGCAGTATTATCCGACAATGCCTTGTATGTGTCTCTAAGTTGTAAAATCTCAGTACTCTGGAAATTCTTACCCAGTGCGAACGCCATGTCCTCCACAAAAAGCCCTGTAGAGTGCCACTGGAGTTGGAATTAGCCTTTCTTTCTGACTCTCTCTCTGCCATGCTTTGGCTTTCATGTGCTCTTGCCATTATGATATGATTTTCTTCTGAAATAGAGCATAAGCTATTTGGATTTTCATTAGAATGTGTTTTCTCCTTATTTCTATGTGATTTCAGTTCTTTGAGATCTTCCTTATGGCCCAGGATATAATCAGAGTTTCTTAAATATCTAAAAAGATTATGTGCTATGTAGTTCATTCTATAAATGTCTATTTAGACTAAGCACTCAGGTTGTTCAAATATTTTTTGATCTTATTAGTGTTAAAATAACATAGCCGGGCTCGGTGGCTCAGCCTGTAATCCCATGCCTTGGGAGGCTGAGGTGAGTGGATTGCCTGAGCCCGTGGGTTCGAGACCCGCCTGGGCAACTTGGTGAAACCTCATCTCTACAATAATCAAAAATCAGCCGGGCGTGGTAGTGCGCGCCTGTAGTTCCAGCTACTTAGAAGGCTGAGGTGGCCGGGAGCGGCCACTGCACTCCAGTCTGAGCGACAGAGCAAGACTCCAACTCAAAAAAAAAATAAATAAATAACCCACTGTGAGGATAGATTTGTTCATTTTGCATTGTAGTCTCTCAATTTTGCTTTACATATTTTGAGGTCATTAAGTGGCTATAAATTCAAATATATAATATCTTCCTGATTAGTTAAGTCACTTAATCAAATGAAGTTTAATGGAAATATGGGAAATCAATTGTTAATTTTCACCTTTATAAGGGATACAAAGAAAGTAAAATATATTTTTTTCTGGGATTCATATTCTTCAAAATATCTTCCTATTTAGATAATTTTACTATTAAAAATAATAAAATTTAATTAAATTTTAATTAATTGTGTTTTCAAATACATGCAGCTCACAGGAGTACATGTACATATGAATGTGAATATGTGTATTTGTGTGCTGGAGACACAAGGGATAGCTATATATACTTAGAAGTACACAAGTTATAATGGCATAGCATCTAAACACAGTTTATACTTAGTTTTTCAGACAAACATTTGGCATTTAGGAAAAATATTAGCAGATTACAAAGGCCCAATCATCAAAATTGTGATTCTAGAGGAGATTCTAGTTTCCATGAGATGCAGAAAAATAGAGAGAAAAACAAAATTGGCGCCCCAGTCCTCGAAGAATCCTAGAGGTTTCCAGAGTCAGATAGGCAAGAAAGATAGTCAAGTACAAAGAATGGGACACATAGGCAATTAATATAAGGGACCCTAGAAAAAACTATGTCTAGGAAACAAAAACTTAATAATTGGAAGTATTATTCTTCATATCCCTCTGAACAACGTTTCTAGATATTCAGTATACTTACAATGAAGGGGAAGATAAAGCCTTGTTAGCTATCAGAAAAGAGGACTGAGATGTAGTTGAGCCTTAATAATTGCAACAAAAATGCAAGCCAGAATTTTCTTTGGAGCATAATATTGGTAGTGGATATTTTTCTCTGCACATGATGAAATTAAGAAATCAAGAGAGGCAGCTACTTTCATGTCTCTTAGCTCTGACAACCCTCACCCTATTTGAATACAAATGTTCTCTGAGTGGAACACGTTTTTGTATCTTGAAATCTTTTGAACTTCACATGTCATATTTAAAGCTGTCATCAAACTTTGCAACATGGAAGAGAGAAACCACTTGGTAAATGTGAGCTGGAAATGTAATTTTTAAGTAACAATACACATAGGCACACAGGCTTGCGTATGTACACGTGTGCACACACACACACGTGCACGCACTCAGGCACCAACTGTTTGAATAATAAACTGCCCCTAAATGTTCTCCAGGATTTTCTAAATTCACCTTTTAGCACTGTATTTTTTTAAATTTTGAAATAAATTCAAGCACAGAAAAGTTGCAAGAATAAAAAGAATATTTTGACTTAGTGACTCAAGAGCAAGCTATAGACATGATGAACCATTACATCTGAATCTCTCACAATGATGTTTTCCTACACAAATGACACACACAACATGTACTCCATAGGCTCCGTTCAGGTTTTTCAATGTTATCACTCATGTCCTAAATTGCAAAAAAATCCAGACTAGGATCATTTGTATTGCCAAATTGTCAAGTCTTTCATTTCCTTCCACTTGGAACAGTTTCTGTAATTTCTACACTCCTTTGCTTTGTCATCTTTGAAGATTACATACCAATTGTCTTCAGAAGGTATTCTGGTCTGGGTCTGTCTGATGTTTTCTCATGAATATATTCAAAAATATCTCTCTTTAAATGTTTGACAGTAACATTACAGAAGTGAAACTAACATTTTTCCCAGAGTGTCTTATAAGTTGGTTCATGTTGTCAGTCTGCCCTTTTTACTCCATTATGGCTGTGATAACCATGCTAGGCATTGCCCCATATGGGTTATTCGCCCAGCATCAAATGTTCTGCCTGCTCCTACCCCAATGGTTAACCTCCTCACCCTACTCAGGCTCCAACGCTATATATGGTTCAGCTCTTAAACGTGATGCGCTTCTCATTCTGCTTAAGTTACTTCTTTTATTGTGCGATTTTCCCTGGCAGTTGTTTTTCTCCCCATATTTAGGTTTTTACACTTCTACACAAATACATACACACACTTTGACACTGTCCTCAGTTGAAAGAGTAATAATAACTTTTCCAGAGAAAAAGGGAAAACACACCTATATTTTTTATATAGTCAAATTTAAAGGCATTAAAAACAAAAGGAAAAATTCCAAAAAATTTCTAGACTGAAAAAGTATTCAGTGTTATATATTGCTACATGAGGAAACTATCTCCTTAGGTTTTAATACCAAATCTGGGGATTTGGAGGACAGGAATGAGTGACCCAGAGTGAAGGTTTATTCAAGCCTCTGCATCAATGCTTCATCCCGGCAGATACTGGAAGGTCTGCCTAGCCCAATATTCGTTCCATTTATTAATCTCTCCTTTCTCATAGTTTGTTCATAAACATACGTTTTTACCCAAGTTCAGTATTATGTGTATTCCTCTGTATTCTATTCCTTTCACTCACAGTATATCCATGTTTCTACATATTCCCTTTACATTTTAACAGTCACACGTTTTATCACAATTTTCTAAGTCATTTCCCTGTTTGGGATATTTATGTTGTTTTCTGTAATTACTATTATAGATTGTACTGCAGAAGGTTGAATTGTTCCTGTAGGATGAATTCTAAAGTGCAAGATTGCTATTGTTATTGCTATGAAAAGTAATATTGCCTTACCAATGAGTTGTTCAAATTATTAATGCCAGCAGAAGCAGATGTGTCTTCAGAGTGCAGGTTTATCCAAGATTTTACTGATATTCATTATTGAAAATTAAGTGTGACCATGGCATCACTTCTAGTGAAGGAAAACAGACTCTGAATATTTGTTTTCAGACATGGGTATGAAATAATATGAAACAGTATGTGTTGGGATCAACACATGTGTGAGGGTATAAATAGATGAAAAACCACATTTTGCTATGGTAATATGTCATTATCTGAGCCTAGCCTTTGCTTAGTGATACGGAAGGAAGTCCTTTGGTCAGTTGGAAAGATTCAATATAAATATGGTATCCTTCCCAGAGCAAAAGGTTGTGTTTATTTGCTCAGACCTCTGTGCTTCTTTAAATAGGAATTGTAGACCTATTGTAGAAGAGGGAAGAATAAAATAATTTGAAATCCTTCTGTACAAACATTTAGGAACTCTGGAGGAAACATAAGAAAAATGTTTAAAAATCAGCTGTCAAAAAAGTCAAATATACCAAATATCCAGAAGCAAAAGTGAAGACAGAATTAAAAATCAGAGAGGTAAGCAAAAGAGTTGCCACTGTGGTTGCCTGGTATAGAGAGGTTACGGATCTTGGTATTTAGAGTGGAAATATAGCACCTACGTGAGGACAAAAGAATGGTAATTTGCCCGTGAAGATAAGGAGTTGGAACTAAGTAAGACCTCTATATAAAACTATGACGATGGTGTAGAAGTGGGAAGACTAGAAAGAAATTCATCCATTGTTAGAGGAAAGCTTTCTTCTGCCTAAGCGCCAGATGATTTAAAAGAAAAAAATATCTCTCTTTCAAAATAAAAAGCCCTGGCTTAGAATTTTCACTACCATTGTAGTATAGAAAATCTAAGCCAAATAATTAGCACAAAAATTGTCCCCAAGCCAGAACTGCCCCTGGGATGCCTGGCAAAAGCAAATGCAATGCTAAGAAAATGTGTATCAGAGAAATACCATCCAGTGGAAGATGGAGTAATTATGTTAATATCAAAGGGTACGGGGTAGGAGAAGAAAACTTTAGGAAAAAATATTTATATGAAATAATTTCTCTGAAAGATAAAGCATTCCAAACTCCTGTAGACCTAACAGTATAGTCTAAAAAATATACAAAGGAAAATGTTATGGCATTGCCAGAATAGATTGATAAACTTAATATCCTTGGGAAAAACTTTAACATGTTTCAATAATTAACAGAGAAAACATGTAAAACAATTAGTAAGCTTAAAGCCAGAGTATTTTCAAACTTGATTTACTGGACATCTATGTGAAATGTCAAACTCATAAATTAGGAGATGCAGTCTTTATATGGAATGTTTATAAATATTTTTATTCTCTATTTATCAGATGCAATGGAATAGGGTCACAAAACAAATCTCATCTAAGATCAAAGTACCGGTAACATACAGACCTTGTTTCTCATTCATAATTAGATTAAGTTAGATATCAATGTCAAACAGTAACACACCTTTTTTAATTATTTTATATATATATGAGAAATACCTAGTAACTAAAATCCTAGGATGGATTCTTAGAGTGAAAGACACTGTGTTGTTCAGATAAAAATGTTATTTATGTGAAGACCTGAATTTCAGCCTCAGTTCTCCCCCTACACATTTTATTCAATAAGTACAATAGAATCTATTTCACTTGGCAGTTTCAAAGATCAAAGAGTTTTGGGAAGCCAGGAGGGAAGGATGAATAGGTGGAGCCCAGGGATGTTTAGAGCAGTGGAACCGTTCTGTATGACACTGTAATGGTAGATATATGGCATTATGCATTTGTCAAAGCCCATGAACATGAGACACACAGAAAGTCAACCTGTGGACTTTCGTTAATAATAATGTATTAATATTGGTCTATCAATTGTAACAAACATTCCACACTAAGGTAAGATGTTACTAATAAGAGGCGGGGGAAAAAGAGGGTATTTGGGAATTCTGTATTTTCTCTTTGATTTTTCTGTAAACCTAAAACTTCTCAAAAAAACGAAGTCTGCTAATTTAAAAACAAACTAACAAAAATGCATGGCATCTAAGTTAAAAGCACAATGTTCAGGCTCTAAGTACATTTCCTTACCTATAGATAAAGCACAAAGCATTCTCTCAAGGCCTCTTTTTTTTTTTTTTTTTGGTTATTATTTTAACATTCAGTGTAATGATTTTCTATTTAAATTGTTTGAAAGGGTACATTGTAGCCAAGAAGCAACATATTTAGCATTACAATTATCATGTAGCAGGAAGAAGTGACATTTAAGGGTCTGCCAGGATAGTGTAGATACTTTGCATTAGCTATTTTCAAATTACCACTCTGTACCCTGACATTACCCCCTGGCTGCTCTTAAACCTCTGCTTTGTAAGACTGGGCGTGGTGACTCACGCCTATAATCCCAGTTCTCTGGAAGGCTGAGGCAGGAGGATCTCTTGAGTCCAGGAATTCAAGATCAGCTTGGGCAACATAATGAGATTTCACCTCTACAATATATTAAAAAACATTGGGCAGGCAAGGTGGTGTGCGCCTGTAGTCCCAACTAACCAGAAGGCTATGGTGAAAGGATCATCTGAGCACACGGGGTTGAGGCTGCACTGAGCCTTGACTGTGCCACTACACTCTGGCCTGGGTGACAGAGTGAGACCATGACTCAAAAACAAAAACAAAAACAAAAACTTTAAGGATCCTGGAAACCTCCCCCATACTGCCCAGGACCCATCTAATACAGAATTAACACGTTTCACCACCAGAGGCCTTCAAAGACCATGTCAGTGCTGAGACTGGAGGCCCTCCTGATTGGCATCTTTGCCTTATTTGCAAATCTTTGCTTATCAAGCATAAACAGAAGAACTCAAAGAGACAAGCAACTAATGGGGATTTAAAATAAAGATGAGGGATTTGCAAACCCAGGTAGAAATAAATACTCCAATATATAAAAATATGTAAAGCTTGAAGAATCTTTATCCTTTTAATCTGCGCTTTTAAAGTGCTAACAAAATAGTGAGTCATACAGAAAAGGTGAAATTGTCTTCCACATGTTCCTTTTTTAATTGGTTTTATTTGTGCCATAGTTAATTGGTTTTTTTAAAAAAGGAATTGGGTAAAGCAAACCAACATCACATTATGTTTACCTATCTATTTATAATTTCTAATAATCTTCCTTCAGTTCTTCAGATCTGCATTTCTATCTGACATTGAGGCAGGGTAGCTAGTACAAGTTAGGCATAGATAGAAACATTTCTTGTAGGCAGGTTTTTTTCTTCCACGTGTTCTTTTTTGAAGATAGAAAAACTGTTCAATATTCTTTAACATTTTTTAACAATCTATTTTTTTCCCCTTTTAAAAATATGAGTTGCCCACACCTCCTAAGATTTCTGTATGCTCTCATATTGTAATCCCATTGTGGCCATGAATGTAAGTTTAGAGTTGTCTGTTTATGACTCTGCAGTTTTCTGAGACTGGCAGTTGTGTCTTAGTTATCTTTGTGTAGCATGCTCCTAAAATAGAGTCCGCACAAAGTATTGAATAAATATTTGTCAAAAAAGTATCATTTTGGTTATCTGAAAATGTTCAATTGTGTGTAATTATTTTGTTGATTATATTAGATAAATGTAATGTTTTAAGAAAAAAAATCAACAGAATATACAGGAACAAGTATCTTTAAATTTTTATTTTTTCAGAAATAAGAATTGTCAGCATGCAAGTTCAGACAGTTGCAAAATTCAAAGCAGTTACTAATGTTGTTGGATATGTAATGGGCTTGGAATCTCCAGGTAAGTAGGGTTAAATATTTATACTCTAAATATGAAAATTCTTTATACTCTGTATATGAAAATACTCTGTATATGAAAATTCTTGAAGAAATGCTCTATGATAATTTAATATCAAAGAAAAATATCTTACTTTAGATGTAACTAGAAATTTGTTCCATTCCAGGAGTGTATAAATAAGGAATAAGAAGTAAATCTTCACTGTCTTCTTCCCATAAATTTTAGGGGAAAGACCAAGAGAACGAGAGAGAGAGAGAGAGAGAGAGAGAGAGAGAGAGAGAGAGGAGAGAGAAGCTGGAGGGAAATGAAACAAGAAACAGTTTAGATTTATTAAATTATCATGTGCTACAAAGGTCAATTTTTTTTTCTTTTATTCACTATAAGACCATTGAAATTTTTATTTTTATCAATAAAACACATTTTAAAGAGAAATATCTTGTTTTTAAATTATGTGTTGTTTTGACGTATAAGGTTTTGTCTCCAAATATAGTTTTTCAATGTTAATCTATGTCTCATTCCCTACCCTTGGTCCATTACCAATTCCATTTGAATGGCTTTAGGTTTAAAGGTGCTCATGAAAATGATCACCTGGTTAGATTTTAAATAACTTTACACCTTTACACTTTTACACCTGCTGATGGAATCTACCGATGCTATAATACAGACCCAAAAAAAAGATAAATAGCTATCTCATATATTAATTAACACTTCCAAATACATTGTAAGGCTGAATCACATATTACTGTCTGATGTGCCTGTCATACAATATAATGTGCAACAATCTTTTTATTATACTTATGCCACTTCTATTGGTTTCCTTGGGACATTTTCTCAAATTCTGCTTGGAGAATTCTTCTACATGATTTAGTAAGAGTGACCTAATTGCTAACTCAGAGAATTTTGAGATCATGTTTTATATTTTATTCTCTGGTTTCTTTACAGAAGCAATGTTAAACAACCTATGATAATAGTGTCTTTAAATACAAGATATAAATAAATTTGGAAATTGTCATCATTGATTTCAACAAATTTCCATCATAAGATTCTCTAATTGAGGCACTAGACTATTTCTCTTCATTGCTGCATTTGCAAGTTATTATTGGAAAACCCAGTTGTACAAATTATACTAGCTTTAGAGTAAAGAAAATTCAATCTACAAAAAAAGCACAGAATTTAAAAAATCAATTTTACCATTAGTATTCATCAGTATATGATATACAGAGCTTCTCAAACTTTGCTTGTTTGAATTTTACACAAAAATGTTGATTGTTCGGTCACATGATTTTCTTATTTAATGACTTTAGAAGTTAGAAATAATCATCAATTAGTATTACGTTTTTCAAAATGGTTTATTTAGAATACAGAAAATCCCAAGCAGAAAATTAAAGCATTTCTGGGAGATAAGTGAATAAATTCTTAGGTTTTCAACATCTGCAGACCCACAGTGTCTACCATTAATTCAATCTTGAGAAAATATTGTCATATAAAATTCATTGCTAATGCCAAAAATCAATGTGTAAAACTAAAATAGCTTCACATTGGGCCATTTCAAGCAGTAGCTTTTTAGTGTTATGAAGTCAAGGGGTGATTCATTTATTCCATATATGTGTGATACCTACCTTGTGTCAGGCACTACTCAAAGTGCCTACAAATATTTCATATCAAATTCAAAACAACTGAATGATGGATGTACTATTTGTATCATTAAAGTTGAGAAAGCTAAGGCAGAAAGTTTTAAAAATCCTTTGGGTCACACAACGAGTGAATGATAAAGCCTGGATTCAAAGGCAAGCAGTCTGGATTCAGAGTCTGCACAATATGCCATCCAGTTCCAGGCCATCTCATAATGGAATGATATTCAGTGAAGACAACTTTTTACACAGATGTATGAGGCTACTTGGTCAAATAAATTCAGCTCTGTTATTACTACCAGTGCCATTTACTGACGACAAAGTCAGAAAACGCTCTCGAGGTGCATTGTCCTCCTACCTCATTGCTGTCAATAGTGATGGTCACTGAATAGGCCCCATCCATGTATCATGGAGACTTTTCTAATAGTATACTAATGAATTTGGGGTGATTATATGAAACAAAACATGCGAAAAGACAAATTTACAGTAGTTGAATGATATTTGACCATTGTTAATTTTATTTTTTTCTTCAAAGCAAGGAGAGGGGCAAAAACTCCAAGTTGAAGCAGTCATTAATTTCCTAAACACTTAATGTATTGCAACATCCATACATGACTATCACATTTTTATTTACAGCTACTGAATAACTATTTCTTCAAATGTTTTAATAGTTCATTCATATTTACTGAGCACACCCATTGTTTACAGAGTACTTCCTACTATGATTCTGGAAAAATGTTAGATAAGAGTTTCATTGTAGCATATGTGTATACTTCACTAATTAATATTCATGTCGTAAAGGACACCGACATGGATCCCGGCTTTGGATTCATAATTGGGTTCAGCAGCTGCCTCTGCTTTGATATACACAGATGTGTTCATCAAGACACTGGGTGAAAAAATATTAAAGGAGTCTTAATTAGTAGAACAATTTTGCTTAATTGTTGTGCAGTTGTGCAATAGGATTATGTAAATGTTATTAAGTTTATTATTAAGGTTTACCTTTTTTTAATGGCTCTTGTTCCCTTCTATTTCCAGACCGGTATGTCATAGTTGGCAGCCACCATCATACTGCATTCAGTTATACCGGACAAGAATGGGCCAGTAGTACTGCAATAATCACAGCTTTTATCCAGGCCTTGATGTCAAGAGTTAAGACAGGGTGGAGACCCAAACGCACGATTGTTTTCTGTTCATGGGGAGGAACAGCTTTTGGCAAGATTGGCTCATATGAATGGGGAGAGGTAAAATAAAACATTCATTGAAATACTTTTTCCCCCTTTTATTTATTTATTTATTTATTTTGGCTAAAGTTTACACAGTAAAACTATAAAAGCCAAAGATGATAATGTGCTTCTCAATCAGGGTATTATGTCTGCTACTTTGCTGAAATCACTTATAGGAATAAGGGGGAATTAGACCACAGTAAACTGTGTCTGATCCCCAATTATCTTATCTCTATTGGCTACTTTGATACATTGTAACCTACAAGAGTGTTTACCCCATTACTGTATTTCTCTTTAGAAGACAGGCACCGGCCAAGAAAGGATCAGGCCGTACATATCGTTAGCTTTCTTTTAAAAAAAAAATTCAGGGATTATCTGGAATTAGAGAATCATCTCCCATATTTGATACTTATTACCTTAGCATTATATTTTACCTGTACAACATGGAGACTGAATTTAAAATAGCGGTTACTTTCCTTCTTCCCTCTCACCACTTCTCCCTTCTCCCACCACTCTACCCTTCACTCCTATCGCCTCACCTTTTCTTTCCTGCCTACCAAACTTCCTATCTGCCCACCTCACTACCTTAGGAAGCCTGTTTCCAAATGGAATCTAGCATTCAATGAGGCACAGTTAGAATACAACTGGAATATTTAAGTTTCAAATGCTTCTGACCGGTCTGTGTCTCACAAATGGAGTGAATTTTTAATAGACTATGACAACTGAATATTGGATTGATTGGCTATATTAACAGCAATGAAAAATCATTGTGAAACTCTTAGATATTCGATTTGCTTTTATGATTTTTTTGAAAAAGAGGTTCTATAGAAATTTGCAGACCAAAAACGACTAAATAATTTTCCTAGAAGTGTAAAATCATTTAGTATTCTAGTTTATTTTTCCCCACTACTTCAACTTTGAGTTAAAAAAAAAAACTATCTAATGGAAAATTCTCTTGTAACATTTTTAAGCTCTTAAAAAAAGATAAAATGTTTATTGAATATCAAAGAAAATATCAAAAAGATATGGAAAGGAAAAGAGCAAGTGTCTTTTTAATTTAGAGGAAAGAAAAGTCTTAAAGATGAGAAAATTTTTCATTGTAAATTCAAGATTCACACATTGCAAATTGGAATGCTTTTCCATATGCAAATTAGTGGTATGACTGTTTGATCCATATTCAAAAGAACTACATCAAATGCAAAAAATTCCATTGCCCAAAAGAACCTTTTTAAATTGACAAATCTGTAAGATGGAAATGTAATAGCCGAACCAACTTGTTAAACTCCCATTTCAAATTATTTACTTTAAAGATTGGTAAACAAGTTAAAGAACAATTTAAGTACTATGTTTGTGATCTGGACTTTTATGGGTAATTCAGAACCCATGAAACAATGCTTTAGATTTCTTGTAACAATAAAGTACATATTAAGGAATTGTCTTAAAGATTCTTCTCAAAGTCCGAAGATTTTTTCCACTATTTCATACCAAATCATGTCTTCTAGATACCTGTCACAATTTGTTAATATTAAATTAATGTGTTTATTTTTGAATTACATTATAAAGTAAGCTTGTCTAACATTAGTAGTCCCTACCTTAAATATCTTGAACCCCAATGGATAGAAAATTTTATTAAAAAGTCCTTGAATTTTTTTTTGGCACCAAGCATCAGAGCCTGTTAGTTGATTTACTGTAGTCTTGCATATATGTGAGCAATTATTTTTTTCAATTAAGTAGATATTTTTGTGGCTAATAAAATACAAATTCATCTAAAAGTTTTAATGAGTTCATTGTACCTTTTGGTAATTTGAAATATATTTTCTCAGTCAACGGATACTAAAAATACAACCACTACAATGTGAGAATACACAGGAAAAAAATGTTAGAAAAGGTGCTCCTATTTTAAAAGATGAGAGATATCCTTTCTTTGGAAATTTATATATGTATTTATATTTGAAAACTTTTTATACATTCAGTCACTTTATGGCTTTTTACATGACTTGATAGGCAAAGTCGTGTAGGCAATGAAATGAAGATGATTGTGAATAATATACATTTGATTATTGACTTATAAGATGTATTTTTACAATTTATTGTCTCAAACTTTTTTCCTTGTAGTTCATGAAGCCATATTGTAGCTATTTAGTTGAAGAGAAATTTAAAAAACGTTAGTTGTCTTGTCTAATCAAATCTACTCATAAGAATGCAACATTTTATTTTAGACTGAAACCAATTTATGCTCTAAATTAATATTCCCTTGTGAAAAAGAGTAAGGAAAGCCCTTATTGACACATTATGTTGCCCTATTTAATCTTGCTTGCATAGAAACCTCTGGAAACCCACAACTGGAGTTAAGAGGATTATGTAGTGTTAGTCAATAAACTTTAAAAATGGAACTTAAGCTGGGCTCAGTGGCTCAGCCTATAATCCTGCACTTTGGGAGGCTGAGGTGAGTGGATTGCCTGAGCCCGTGGATTCGAGACCCGCCTGGGCAACTTGGCGAGACATCTCTACAATAAGTTAAAAAATTAGCCGGGCATGGTTGCGCGCGCCTGTAGTTCCAGCTACTTGGAAGGCTGAGCGGAAGGATCACCGGAGCCCAGCAGGTCGAGGCTGCGGTGGCCGGAAGCGGCCACTGCACTCCAGTCTGGGCGACAGAGTGAGACTCCAACTTAAAAAAAAAAAAAAGAAAAAAATGGAACTTATAAAATTATTAGAGAATTGAGTCAACAATTATCTTGGTTTTTGAGGTAAATTATAACATTTTACTAGATAGGTTATTTACTTTAAAAAGTACCATTTCTTCTGTGAAGAATATTTTTCACAGGTTATTGTGAAACTACTACATATTTTAGAGTAAAAAAAAATCAGTTCAAATCATCTCTACTGTAACACATGTAGTCTTAGGCAAGATTAACATCTTTAAGACTTGATTCTTCAACTGAGTACATTGATGCCTATATTCTGAGCTTCTCATGAAAACTAAATGGATGAATATTGGACAGCATCTATATAGTGTATAAGAAGCTATTTTTTCTTAGCACTTAAGTAACAATAGACTTTTTTCAAGCAATATAGTAAAGAAATTACTTAAGCTTAAAATTAATCACTTTGCTCTTTAAAATATTTATCACTTTTAAATTATTGTCTTTTCATTGTCTTACAGAGGTGTAGCTGAGCTTCAAAAATAATATACGGATAACAGTGATCATGCAGTATTTGTACCTGGTTTATTTCATTTAACATAATATTCTTCAATTCCTCTCATGTTGTCTCAAATGACAGAATTTCTTTCTTTTTAAGGTTGAATAGTTTTCCATTGTGTGTGTGTGTAAATAAATAAAGAAAATATGATATATATATATATATAATCAAGAAAATATATCTTGAGAAAGAAAATATAGATACTCACATTTTCTTTATTCATTCATCTGTAGCAGAGTATAGAATGGTGGCTACAGAGGCTGGGAGATGGGAGGAATGAAAAAAATGATGGTCAAAGACCACAAAATCTCAGCTAGATGGGGGAATATATGTATGTGTTTTTGTTCTATTGTACAACATGGTGTACATAGTTAACATTAGATTGCTTTACATTTTTAAATTGCTTAGAATAAATTTCAAATGTTCTCACCAAAAATGTTAAGTGTTTGAGGTGATGGATATGTTAACTAGCTTGATTTAATTATTCCACACTTTTTTCATAAATCATAACATCACTTTGTGCCCCATACATGTAAGCTATAAACTGTAATTTTACAATAAAAAAAGAAATAGAAATAAAATAGGGATATTATTATTGATTTGCTAGGTATACAAGTCCTTACAATCTTTAATTTCTCATTGTTGGAAGAAGAAAGATACTTTCCCAAGACATGATGAAATATAATTTTTAGGATTTTTTAATAGAACTGCCACCATGACAATTACTCATTAAATATGTGTGCAAATAAGGCAGGAAAATAACAGAAGAACTTAGTGGTACCTTATTAATGGCATTTGTAATCTTAAATTTTGTGGGGTAGAGATCAGCAGAGAAGTGGAAAATATTCTGTGAAATCACTAGGGACTACTGATGTGCATAAAGTGTGTCCGGTTTTATATAATGTAATTATTTGCAAGCTGACAATTGTATTACACCCCATTTTGCCCAGAATAAAGGGTTGCCTTGTGCTAAAAGCAGCTCATTGCCTCAAAAGAAAGGGCTAGTTTTATTAATCAATGAAGTATTTTATCTGTATATAACTTAGTGACTCTGAAAGTCAGTTCTACCTCTGAAGCAAACATTTGATTCTGTATTCTGTAGTTGAATCTCATGCTCTGTTACCTTTTAAGTATATTTCTTTCTAAAATTTGGCTATTGTCAGGAACAAGCTTTAAAATACTATATTATATGTTACATCTAACTCCTCACCACCCTTTTTAGAAATTCTTTTTATAGTATTTGTGCACTTTATTAAATAGTATAGAATCGCAGCATAATACTTTTAAGTATGAAGTGTTTATTATTCAACATATAACTGATAAAGTAGAATCTTCTATTTTATTTATGTTAAAAATAGATCCTTTTTTGGATTTCAGGATTTTAAGAAGGTTCTTCAGAAGAATGCTGTGGCTTATATCAGCCTCCATAGTCCTATAAGGGGGAACTCAAGCCTGCATCCTGTGGCATCCCCAGCTCTTCAGCAACTGGTAACAGAGGTAAGAAGAATCACTTTTGTTTAAAATGATCATGCAAACCTGTCTTTTTCTCTATAACTTGGTATTTCTTGATTTTAAAATTTCTTTTAGAATATGTATCTGTATTTTCAGAAATGATTTATTGTTGACTTTTTAGAATCAATATCCTTTAACAAATGTCTTATGCTCTGGAACTCTTCACTTGCTACTCTTTAATAGTTATAGTGCTAAGAGCTACAAATCATCTAGCTATAGAGAAGATACGTAAAAATGTAAGTTATTTTGTTTTGTTTTGTTTGTTTTTGAGTCAGAGTCTCACTCCATCACCCCGGCTGGAGTTCCATGGCACACTCACAGCCACCCCAGCCTTAACCTGAGGGGCTCCGACAATCCTTTTGCCTCACCCTTCCAAGTAGCCGGAAGTATAGGCACATTACCACTCCTGGTTATTTTTTTAAAAATTTATTGTAGAGAAGAGGTCTCATCAAGACCGGGCTGGTCTTGGACCTTCGGGCTCAGGCAATCCCCTTGCCTTGGCCTCCCAAAGTGCTGAGATGACAGGCTTGAGCACTGCGCCCAGTCAAGTTTGTTTCCCAAAAGTTGAATTTAGCTCTCAATTCCCAATTCTGCAATCTTGACATTTTTGTGGTAAACTTAGTTATTTCTGGATTTCTTCCCCCTGCATTTATTTATTAAGAGACGGGGTCTCACTCTGTTGTCCAGGCTGAAGTGCTGTGATGCAGTCATAGCTTGCCGCCTTGAACTCTTGGGCTCAAGCCATCCTTCTGCCTCAGCCTTCTAAATAGTTAGGCCTACAGCGGTGCACCACCTTGCCTGGCTAATTTAAAAAAAAAAAAAAAGCTTTTTTTTTTTTGTAGAGACAGGGTCTCACTATGTTGCGCTGGCTGGTCTCAAACTTCTGACCTCAAGTGACCCTCTTGCCTCAGCCTCCCACAGAACTGGGATTAACAGTGTGAACCACTATGCTTGGCCACAGATTCGAATTTTTAGTACATGTGGGTCGTGTGCTATCTTTTCAACTATGCTGTAAGCCTCCCAGGACCAAGAATGTAATGATCACTAAATTTAAAATATTTAGAAAATATTGTTTGGAAAAATCTTTATGGAAAAAGATTGCATGGATTTTCCTACTAAGCGTCTTGGAAAAAATGATGTACTTTGTGGTACCTCACTAAGTAATTTAGTCACTTCTCACCTATTTAAAAGAATTTAGCAAAATGTCTTTTCCTGTTTATGAGTAGAGTTTATACTTTTATTTCTGCATTATTTTCATGACTTTCACTAAGGATAAAATACATGCTGCTTCTCAGTTTGAAAACAATCATACCATCACTAGGAGATGGTTTTCTTGTGGCCTCAATGTCTACTGATGTATATTAGAACCGACCTTTCTGATACCCTCAGGGTTTCCAGTGAATATTATAGGAACTGAACTAGAAAAAGAGAGAGATAATGAACAGAGCTTTGGATTAGTCATAATTCCAGATTGAAATGTAATGCAAACTAACATTTTATGACTTTCATAAAGCATTTTCTAGTTTAATAGTTTTCATTGACATTTCCATACGTAGCATAATAAAGAAGACATTATGAAAGATGAAATGGATAAATCTGTGCATTTAAAATCAGCCAAACCCCAGCGTACGTGCCCTGAATTATATACAGATCTGTAAGTTAATCCTTCTGCTTTGTGTACTTCGTTGAATCACTTACTCTTTTACCTCCTCGGAAAAAATTCACAAGTGAAAATCAGTCTCAGATATCTTCCTTGGGAATTTAAGATATTTCTAAATAAGTGGGTGATAAGGAAGAGGAAAGTTTGAGATCAGGTATTCAGAAATTGAGAAGAGTTGGTTGGAAAACATGTGTTTTCCTTCTCATGTGTTGATGTTTTTTGTTTTGAGAATCTTGGAAGTTTGAAATTCATGGGTAAATAGAAACAGAAAACTATCAAAGAGTTTCAAAACTATATATTATTTCTGAGACTATAATGCTATTTAAATATATTTTCACATCTTATAACATGACTATAAAATATTCTAGCATATAAGCCTAATTATGTGAGAGTATAGCAGGGTTTCTCATTAATGACATGGCAAGATATACCTCATTTTGGGGGAGAGGAAAATTTTTTGTTCTATAATTGAAAATGTTTACATACTAACCTTAAATTTAAAAATGAAATGGATTCAGTATAGAAAGACAATGTGGTATTTGAGTTGAGATTTTGTGTGTATGTCTGTGTGTGTGTTCCATAGAACAATCTGAAAGGGCAGGAATATCACAAGTTCAATCCAAGAATACATTATGTTACTTTAAAAGATGGGGATTGCATATACATAAATTTAAGTTTGATACAACAAATGTATATGATGATTTAAGAAATATTCACATCCAAGTATTTAATACCACATAGTTTTTTTTAAAATTGTACAAATATTTTTAAATACACAAAGGTTAAGTAAAGTAGGCCAGGCTCAGTTACTTACGCCTGTAATTCCAGCACTTTGGGAGGCCAAGATGGGAGAATCACTTGAACCTGGGAGTTTGAGACCAGCCACGGTGAGACCTCATCTCTGCAAAATAAAATTGAAAAAATTAGCCAGGCTGGTAGTGTGTGCCTGTAGTCCCAGTTATTTAGGAGGCTGAGGAGAAAGGATCACCTGAGCCCAGCAGGTGGAGGCTGTGGTAGCGTGATCATGCCACAGAAAGAGACTCCGACTCAAAAAAGAGTAAAAAAAGTGGAGAAAACAAAACCTCATGGTAGATCATATGATTCAATTAAAATAATGTAACACTAATAACATTTAAAATAATGATTTAAAATGTTTCTTTCAAATAAAAATAACTTATAATATCAGAACATTACATTGTAAGTGTAACCGCACTTATAATGACAAAGGTATTTTAACAACTATCAAGAACAAAGATATCTCATCAGTTTATTTAGATTATCTTACCATATACTGATTATATGTTTCATATAATCCAGTAATAAATAAATATAAATTTAAAATAATTTTTCTGGCCGGTCGTGGGACTCAAGCTTATAATCCCAGTATTTTGGGAGGCCAAGGCAAGAGGACAGCCTGAACCCACGGGTTCGAGACCAGCCTGGGCAACTTGGTGAGACCTCGTCTCTACAATAAATCAAAAAATTACCCAGGCATGGTGGCACGTGCCTGTAGTTCCAGCTACTTGGAAGACTGAGGCAGAAGGATCACCTGAGCCTAGCAGGTCGAAGTTGTAGTGGCCCTGAGCATGCCACTACACTCCAGCCTCCAACAGAGTGAGACTCCAACTCAATAATAATAATAATAATAATAATAATAATTTTTCTATATAGAACAATGCTTTCCATAAAGAATGCTTTCTATAAATTGTGGATGACTCGAAGCTCTCCAGAATAGCTGACACTTTGGATAGCATTATGTAGATTCCAAAAAGATACTACCAAGTTCATGTGATGGGTTTAAATATATGAGATGGAATCTTTAAAGTATTAGTATGAATAGTGCATATTATTTTTTTAAAAAGGACACATATAGGATATTTTAATAGATTACAAGATTGATATGAGACAAATATGAAAAGATTGCCTTAAATTAAGTTTTAACTGCATTCACGGTATGTTACTCTAATTAAGAAAGATGGTAGGTAGTCCACTGAATTTGATCCATCAGAATACATCTTGGTATGGTATTTGTGTTATTCAAGTCAGGTTTATTGGATGCACTGAGATGTAATTTACGTATAGTAAAATTCTCCATTCTTAAATGTACAACTTGATAAATTTTAATAGTGTATAGTTATGCAAATTCAATCCAAATAAAGATATACAGCATTTCTGTCATGCAAAAGTTCCATCGTACTCTTTGTCATTCAGTCTCCTCCCTTCATTCCCAGTTCCTGGCAAGCAACAATCTCATTCTTGCTCCTGTAATTTTGCCTTTCAGAATATCACAAAAAAGAAATCATACAAGATATAGCCCTTTATGTGTGACTTCTTTTATTCAGCACAGCAATGCTTAAGATTTACCCATGTAGTTACCTGTGTCAATAGTTGACAACATCTTCTTGACCACTGACAACATAACTGGGACAGAGAGGAGTTCAATACCTTTGGGGCTTTCTCTGCAGTCTGGTATTCTAGTTGATTTTGAAATGATCAGAAATAAAATAATTGAAATTGAGAAAATAAGCTATTTCCTTCAGGGTAGTCCTCTAAATTTGAACTGTACCACTCTGAATGGATCTTTAGAAGATCCAGAAATGTTTTGTGAGTCTGAATTGAATGCCAGTGATGATAGGTTTTTCTTGGGATTCGTGAAACATTGACCATAAAAACTATTGTTTGAAGAATAGTGAAAAGTGGATGGTTACCAAAGTTGAGTAATAGGAACATGAGGGTTCACTGTATGTTATCTTTTCTTTTGAGTTTATTTGTAAATTTTTGTTATAACTTGAAAAATATCTGAAAAATACTTTCTTTTTTCTACATTATAACACTGGTAACTAACAAATTAATTTGCTTTCTGAAAGTATCAATAACCTGTCAAATGTTACTTATGTTTTCTTCACTTAAAATTAGCTTATCAGTTTTAGAATTCAAAAGCGCAGTTGGAAAAAACTAAAATATAAATATTAACTTGTTAAAAATCCCCAAATATTTAAGAAATTTCTTCAAATCATATATTATATCTCTTTCTTGTGAAAATATTAACTCCATTCATATTCTATGCAAAACTACAGTGAAATAGCTTTTTACAAACTTTTTTATGATGGCATTGTAAATATGTGCATTATAGACATCAAATAAGTATACATATCAATTATATTTTTAAAATTTTGGCAAAATCCATTAAAATATTTAATATTGACAATTTACTTAAATAAAAATATCTCATCTAGAGGGTACCATAATGGGTCCAGGTATGAGTTTCCTAATTTTTACTTATGGTTGGTGGTCTTTTGATTTTTTTATGGTAATGTCTAGTTTTTTGCTATAATAAATATTGTTACTCTATTTTTACATGTTGATAGAGTAGATGTGCTCATTTTTCTTGGGTATTTATGTAGAAATAACATTGCTAGGTCACAGTGCCAAAGAGTTTTTCAAAGTGTTTGTACCAATTACACTTCCATAAATAATATATGAATGTTCCAGTTGCTTTATGACATCATCACTTGGTGTTGTTACTCTCTTGGATGTATGGTGGCATCCTTTGGGGTTTTAATTTGAATTTCTCCAATGACAACTAATGTTGAACATCTTCTCATATACTCAAGTATTTTTTGGCCATTTGAATGTCTTCCTTTGTGAAGTGCCTACTTAAGCCTTTTGCCTATTTTTAAAAGACAGTGGTCTTTTTCTTATCAATTTGTAAGAGTTATTTTTATACATTCTCAGTACAAGTCTTTTGTCAGTTATACATTGTGAATTCCTCTCCCAGCCTGGGGCTTCAGTTTTCACTTTGAATGGCAGCAGCACAATTTAATTCATAATATTTCTCTTGAAAATCTTTCTAAAATGCATTTATTGTTCCAGCGCCTTATTATACAGGACATTGTGAACTTATGTTTACTTAGTATTGATACTGAAGCAGCATTATAAACTTTTATTTGCCATTCTCTCATTCACAAACATTTAAATACCCACTATATAGATGCATATTAATTCTATTGGGGACAATAGGATGTTTTGTAGGGATTAACGGAGTGCCTGGATTCTCTGATTGAGTAGAGAATAAGAGATCCTTCTAAGATCCAATTCCTTTGGGGGGAAAAAAAGTCCTTTCTTGACATTTTTATTTTCATTGACTCCTTAAATGTACAAAAAGATATACAGGTCAATGATCTCTTAGTTAATGAAACATCCTTACCTCCATGTAAAATAAGTTAAAAAATTAGATTTCTCTCTAATAATAGTTTTAAACATTAGGCTGCAACACAAACACATATGCACCTCTCTTTATATTGCTGTTTCACCTTTAGTTTTTAAAATCATCTTTTTTAGATCACAGAAGGTACTGATTTTGCCTTTAGAACAACAGAATTAGATCACTCATATATTAACTGTAAGTCTCAAGTTAAGCAGCGATGACATTTCTGAGAGGCTATCTCGGGAAAATCTTATGAAAATACTTAGGCTGGGTGCGGTAGCTCAGCCTGTAATCCAACACTTTGGGAGACCGAGGTGAGAGGATTGCCTGAGCCTGGGGATTCAAGACCAGCCTGGGCAACTTGGTAAGACCTTGTCTCTACAATAAATCACAAAAACTAGCTGGGCATGGTGACGTGAGTCTGTAATTCCAGCTACTTGGAAGGCTGAGTTGGAAGAATCACCTGAGCCGAGCAGGGTGAGGCTGCAGTGGCCATGAGCATGCCACTGAACTCCAGCCTGAGTGACAAGAGTAAGATTCTAATTCAAAATAAATAAATAAATAAATAAATAAATAAATAAATAAATAAATAAATAAAAATGAAAGAAAATAGTCAATCTAGTCATATTCTGCTTAGCTGTGGCTCCTGCAGCACCTGCCTTAAATCAGCAAACACAATCAAAGCTAAGCAATTGCATCACTATTGTCAAACTGTGTTGAGGATAGACAGTGCTTTACTTTGTCTTTTT
>CAUYQG010042311.1:0-19479 GCA_963574415.1 Tarsius wallacei
ACGCACATGTGGCTCCAGCTACTTGTAAGGCTGTGGTGTAATTTCGCCTGAGCCAAACAGGTTGAGACTTTGGTGGCCATGAGCATGCCACTGCAATCTAGCCTGGGTGACAGATTGAAATTCGTAAACAAAAAAAAAAAAAAAAAAAGAAAAAAGAAAGAAAGAAACAAAGTTAGGCCAGCTGTGAAAGATGCTGTCTTGGAGTACATTTTTTTCCCCATCTCTTTTTCCTTTTCATTAAACAAACTGTATTCAAGAAAGGGACTGCTATTGATCTCTCTAGGGAAGGAGAGAGAAAGAGTAACATTCAAAGAAAACCACACTACTATCAGAGTGAACCCTCTATAACTGTGCCATCTAACACAGGAGTCACTACCCAATGTGGCCGTGGAGCACCCAGGATGTGGCAAGTGTGGTGGAGATGTGCTGTAGGTAGAAAATACACTCTGGGTCTTGAAGACTTAATACAAAAAGGATGTAGAATACCTTAATAATAAATCTTCATATAGATTATATTTTGAAATATCGGATTAAATAAAATCTATGAAAATTAATTTAACCTATTGCTTTTTTTTTTTTTTTGAGTTGGAGTCTCACTCTGTTGCCCAGGC
Source organism: Tarsius wallacei (assembly GCA_963574415.1). NCBI lineage: Eukaryota > Metazoa > Chordata > Mammalia > Primates > Tarsiidae > Tarsius > Tarsius wallacei. Next base: position 612 of record CAUYQG010042311.1, read on the forward strand.
TGTAGTGCAGTGGCACACTCACAGCCACCCCAGCATCAACCTGCTGAGTTCAGGCGATCCTTCAACTTCAGCCTTCCAAGTAGCCAGAACTACAGGCATGTGCTACCATACCCAACTAATTTTTTGATTTATTGTAAAGATGAGGTCTCGCCAAGTTGCCCAGGTTGGTTTCAAACTCTTGGGCTCAAGAAATTCCCTCACCTCAGCTTCCCAAAGTGCTGGGATTACAGGCTTGAGCCACTGCAGACTAACCTATTGCTTTTAACTACAGAAAATTTAAAACTCTGGCCAAGCACAATGGCTCGTGTCTATAATACCAGTGCCTTGCAAGGCTGACAAGAGGGGATTGTTTGATCCCAGGAGTTTGAAACCAGCCTAGGCAACATAGTGAGACCTTGTCTATACAACAAATAAAAAAACATTACCTGGGTACGGTGGTGCATGCCTGTAGTCTCAGCTACTCAGGAAGCTGAGATGGAAAGATCACTTGAGCCCAGGCGACAGAGGTTACAGTGGGCCATGATCATGGCCACTGCACTCCAGTCTGGGTGACAGAGTGAGACCCTGACTCAACAAAAAGAATTAAAATTCCATATGTAGCTCACATTATATTTCTACTGAACAGTGCTGCCCTGTAGTATAGTTCCCAAAGCCTTACTGGCCACCTTGGCTGGGCTGGTATATACGCTGCATCCTGAAATCACATACACATAAACATACAGGATGTTATATTCTGAACACACACACACACACAAGGTTGCTTAGCTTAAAGCACTTTACCCTCTGCTGCCACCACCTGTTATCATCTTGCCTAGCCTTTAAGATCCATCTTGAGATATAACAAACTGCCAGCCTTTATTAGGAGATGATTCCATACCAACTAAAGAAATGGGGCCAGTCAAGGCTGTGGTGGCCGAGAACATGCCACTGCCCTCCAGCCTGGGTGACAGAGTGAGACTCCAACTCACAAGCTGATTGTGTTCAAGGTCTAAGATGGACACTGCAGAGATACACATGAGGCCCATTCTTTAGATTAGAGTCAGATGTTCAGTGGACCACCTGAAAGAGATGTAGAAGATGGGTGCATTTTCAGCCAGGGGAAGGTGGGGAAAGGCATTTTGGTTTAGACAGAACCACTTGCCAAAAGCAGGTGTACCAAGGTGCAGGCACTAAAATCCCAATTGGGGATGGGAAGTGGGGATTAGCCTGGATGAAGGAAGGGGTTTCCAGTGTATAGTGTAAACCTGCAGCAGCCTTTGCTGATCTCTGAGTAGGGGAAGGGTGCTAGAGAAGGAAGAACCCCTTAGGGCAGGTAATGGGGACCTGAGTTAGAGAAACATGAGCTTGAACTAGGAAAGAAGGTAACAAGAGTGAGGAAGAAGGGTCGGACATGCCAGTCAGAAAATAAGGAAGGAGGGAGAAATGGTGTGTGGAGATGGAAGATTATTCTTTTGTTTTTGGGTCAGAGTCTCACTCTGTCACCCAGGCTGGGGTGCAGCAGCACACTGCTCACAGCCACCGCAGCCTCGCCCTGCTGGGCTCCTGCGATCCTTCCACTTCAGCCTTCCAAGTAGCTGAAACTACAGGCACACTCCACCATGCCCAGCTAATTTTTTGATTTATTATAGAGACGTGGTCTTACCAAGTTACCCAGGCAACTATTGAATCTGTGGGCTCAGGTAATCCTCTCGCCTCAGCCTCCCAAAGTGCAGGACTTACAGGCTTGAGCCACTGCGCCCGACCAGATTATTCTTAGGTAGGTTGAGTCTAACTTGGAAAGTCCAACATGAGTTGAAAAATTAACAGGAATAAATGAATAATTCTATATCAGGATAAAAAAGTCCCCTTTCCCCAAACCCAAATGCATAAAAAAAAAAAGAATGAAGAAAGGGGGATGTAACAGCTGCCCCTCGTTAATAAGTCTAGGGACTAAGTTCCCTGAGTGGGAAACCAGCACCTGGCCTGCTGGTCTTGCAAGATTAGGGGAACTGCTGGCATCAGTGGGCACAGGATTATTTCCATTTTTTTGTTTCTTGTTTTTTGTTTTGAGTCAGAGTCTCACTCTGTCACCCAGGCTGGAGTGCAGTGGCACGCTCCTGGCCACCACAGCCTTGACCTGCTGGGCTCTGGTGATCCTTCTGCCTCAGCCTTCCACATAACCAGAACTACAGGTGAACACTACCATGCCCGGCTAATTTTTTATTTATTGTAGAGACAAGGTCTTGCCAAGTTGCCTGGGTGGGTCTTGAACCCGTGGGCTCAGGTAATCCTCTCACCTCGGCCTCCCAAAGTGCTGGGATTACAGGCTGAGTCACCAAGCCCGGCCTATTTCTGTTTTTGACAAGGTGAGTCTAAGGTTCCTGGGGAGATTCAGATCAAGAAATCCAACAGGCAGCTCAAGAGTTGCCAGAGACAAATGGATAACTCTGTATCCAGAAAACAACATGTCCACAACGAGGGAGGTCATGGTCTCCAGAGGCAGGATCACCCTCAAGCTTTCTGTTTACTTCTGGGTGCCACACTTTGATAAGAACATGATAAAACTGGGACCTGTCCAGAAGTGGACAGAAATGAACTGTGTGACCATGTTTTGGGAAAAGTGTTTGAAGGAATCTCGAATGATTGACTTGAAGAAAAGAAAAGGCAGTAAAGGCTCCCTCTGTCATGTGAAAGTGGAATTAGATTCGATCGGTGACAGGAAGAGGTAGACCCAGAGCCAAATGACAGACGTTACAAGGAGGCAAACTGCAACTCAAGTTGAGAAATCTCTGGTCTGCCCTTGGGATGGGGTCATCTTCTCCTCACCAAAGACATTAAAGCACAGACCGAACAACCCCGGGGGAAGCCCTGGAAGGGACTGATGCATATGACGGGGAACTGGACAACAGTCAAATGTTCCTATAAGTCCTATGACCCCATGAGAGGAAGCAGATTGAAGCCACAAATATAAGATCAAGAGCCACCCGCAGAGAGCAAGCCACTGAAGCCAGATATTGGGAAGATGCCCAAAACACAGATTGTGGTGAGACAAAATAAGTAAACTGCAGAAAGAATCCCATGTCAAATGAGAGAAAAGAAGCTGGTGGACAGAGAGAAGGCACAAAGGAATGGGAAGAAAATTAAGGGTGTCATGTAACATATAAGGATATGAATCTCATCAAGAAAAAATTAATTTTAAAAAAGAATGTTGTGCATGCATGTTTATTGCCATGCTACTTAAAATAGCAAAAACATGGAACCAACCCTACTGCCCATCAAATGTAGACTGGATAAAAAAGTGTGGCACATATTCATAATGGGATATTATGCAGTCATAAAAAAGGACACAATCATGGACCTATCAGAAAATTGGATGGAATTAGAGACAATCATTCTTAACAATTTATCACAGAAACAAATAACCAAATGTCACGTGTTCTTACACTAGCACAAGGGAGGAATCGGCAGTTGCAGGCACTACCAGGGGAGGAAGGAAGGCAGAGGCATGTAACAACACAAAGCGTATCTAGTCCCAAGCTAGGGGAAATGAGGACCAGTTGGAGGCCCAAACTTCACCTGCACATTTATTACTTATGTATCTAATCTTGACTTATAGTCCACACCTTTATAATAAAATAAAGTTAAACAAAGGAAAAAGAGAATAATGTATAGTTAAGTACAAATTTAAAAAACAAAATTTGCATGTATATTGGAGTCATACTTTTATAAAACAACATGATTCCAAGTCTTCTTATATTTAGGTGTATGTGTTTGTGAATGTATTCACAGATGTGCTTAAGTATGACTACATGAACATGAAGAAGTATGGTATTTAGGTGTTAACATTGATTTCTAGAGGACAGACTAGCCAGTTGTCTGGCTTTGCTGAGAGATTAATTAAGCAAATAAGTAAACACATTGAGATTGTTGTAAGCCAAAATAAAGGTTTTGGTTCATAGTCTGAGTGTGATGAGAATCCACAGGAAGGTTTACTTGAGTAAACAGATATTTCTACATGGATAGAAAATCAGTCTTTGCTAACATATTTATGTTTCCTATTTTGAGTTTTCTCTTCTTGCTCATTTGTTGTTTTTTCCCTTCCTAACAGTCTTTCCCTTTTACATTTTTTTCTTCCTAATCACCTCTTTCTGTTCTTTTTCCCTTTCTGTTTCCCTCCTCTTTCCTCTCCTTTCTTTTTCTTTATTCTTCTCTTTTTTTATTTCAGCCTATCCTCCCTGCTCTCTTTTTTTTCCTTCATTCTTCCATACCCTACCCTTTATGGCAGGGTCAGTGTGTCAGGGACCAAGAAGGCAAAGTGGTTTGAACTGTGAACATAATATCAGGCCAGAATGCAGGGTATGGGAAGATTCCTTTAGCGGCACCAGTGTCCTGGTGGTCAAGAAAAACAGGCAGTAGGGGAACAGGTTATTGAGAAAGCAAGATGCTATATAGCTGCAAAAAAATGAGGGCACTGGGAAGCAGGCTATAAGAGTTTGTCAATATGGTGGGTAGCCAAAGAGATAAGCAGGAGAAGAGGGGAGAAGAAGGTGCTTGTGAAGGAGGCACCTGATAACCTAGGAAGCAGTATGGCTGGAGTGTGGAGGCCATAAAAAGAGATGTCTGACTTGATTGGAAGACTGGTAATGTAGAACAAATAAGTTAAATGATCAAATAATCAGTGAAAAGATTCGGTAGAATGTAAATTAGGTTTTGTCAAGTTTGAAAAGTGTTCTACAAGAATGAAAATGGAGAAGACTAGAAAAAAACTTTAGTGTTAGCTTGGAATCGTAGGTAGCAATATGAACTCTTCTTTTTAAATTAATATGCCCATGTAGATATATAAATATTTTAGATGTTTGTGTAGCTCCTTTGGTTCATAATGATAAGCAACTCAAAGTTGAGAATAAAAGAGAGTCAGCTAACATTTCCCCAGAATTTTCTTCTTCCTGATGATCTTAGAGACATATTCTATTTGCTTTAGTTGTTGGAATTAAATTCTAATTCAAATCAAGGCACTCAAACTGGAATCCTTATTTTGACATTGCCCAGTTAGTACTTGGTTTGAAAGAACTAAATGAGAAAATATATTTGAGTTGGTGTCTCACTCTGTCACCCAGACTGAAGTGCAGTGTCGTGACCATGACTAACCCCAGCCTCAAACTCCTGGGCTCAAGCAATCCTTCTGCCTTAGCCTCCCAAGTAGCTGGGACTAAAGGTGCACACCACCATGCCTGGCTAATTCTTTGACTTTTTGTAGATACAAGGTCTTGCTATGTTTCCCAGGCTTTACTGGAACTCCTGGGCTCAAGCAATCCATCTGCCTCAGCCTCCCAAAGAGCTGGGATTACAGGTTGAACCACTGTGCCCATCAAGAAATACTTAACTTATCTCCTTTTTGAATGATGTGAAGTTAAAATTTACTTTATATGATGTTACTAGATTTTCAAATAAATATTACCCTTTGATCCATACAAGCCTAGATTTATCTAAAGCAGGGGTAGTGTCACTGTTTTGTATGGAGGAAATGGAACTTAGATAAAGCAAATGATTTGATGCACGTCAGCTAGTTGAGAAAAGAAATTTTGTTTCAGAGACCACACTTCCTTACTACTAAACTAGCAACAAAATACCATTTTAATTTTAATGTTATCTGATTATTTTTTAAAAATCTATGCCCTTTCTCTTTAGAATTTAATCATTCTAATTTTTATTATGTAGTCAATTAGACACTTCTATGACAAGTGTAGGATAGCACTGATGATCTCTAGTTGATGTGAATATGTGCTTGCTACACTATATTCTATGGTTTGGCATATAATACCTAATAAATGATGGTAGAGAAAAGTGCTATCTTCGGTGCACCAGAATAAAAAAGTCCAAACTGGCATTTTGGGATTTTTCCCTTATCATAGCAGTACAGAGACAGCATATTCTGACCTATCAAATTGGAGATGTGTGGGTTATTGAGGTGCTATGAAAAAGTGTGAAATAAATTTCCCATTGAAAACATGTTGATAAAATGTTGGCAGGTAAAATCTCCGTGGCATAGAAAGAAAATGTCTTTGAAAATATCCAAGTGAATGGTCATGTTTTCAGTTAACAAGTAGTTGCCAGAAGCCTCCTCTGAAATCAGTAAACTGCTCATCTTGCAGATTGTGTTAGGAACTGTATTTTTTTAAAGCAAAATTGTCCCATGTTACAGAATAAGTGCAAAAATGTGCCAAATTTTTTAACGTCTTATGTAATCTTGTTTTGATGTAAACAATAGAGTCTGATATTATAATAAGATCCAATTAATACAATGCTGACAATCACTATGTCAGGCAAGCTGAAGAATATAGCATGCATTTTTCACCTTTGACCAGAAGCTCATTATCTTTGCATGTATTTCTTTGCTTTTATCATCAAAGCACATTAGTACAACAAAAAGAATAAATAAGATGGTACAACACAATAAATAAAGGCATAGTGCAAGAGGTTAACAATATGCTATGGTAAAATACTATCACCTTTCACTGATTAGCATATTTTGGAAGGGGAAAAAATAGCACAGCTACATAATAGAAGTAAGACTCAACAAGCTATTGTTTGGAATTAATAGTGACACATACTTGAAGAAATATCTAACATTTAGAACAAAGGATATCTTTTAAATTATTTTTTAACTATAATTATTTTTCTCACTCTCATACACACAGCATATATACAGTATAATAATTATACTCTATATTAACCAGTTATTAATTCAGCTATATACATTTTTTAAATTTTATATGCATTTTAAAATGTATCTACTCTTATTCATTGGACTTGAAAATGACTGGGCTACATTTATTATAGGCTTTATACTGCCCTTATAGGTATCATCCCAGTTCTTTATTCTTTCTTTCACCTCCTGTCTTCATACTGTAAGCATACCTAGAAGCCTGTCTTTTGAGAGAACAGTTAAATACAGCCTCTTCTCCATGTCTCAGAGTCTCTGCCACTGACCATATGGAAGAGAATCTGAATAAGGCAATGGACAAGTGTCTAAAATTCTAAATTTGCTTTTAAATTTTTTTATTTTAAGGATATGGGGTACAGTTCAGGGCTAGGTATATAAATGGTCATTGTGTAGGTAAAGTTTGGACCTCACTCTGGTGCCCATTTCACCTGGTTTGAGATCAGGTACCCTTATTGATGAAGTGTGCCCCCTTCCCTTCCCTGGCAAGGCTCTCTATACTTGAAGAAATCTTTCTTAAACCTTTTGTTCCAAGAAACACTTTGCAAACCATCTTTGACCAAAGCATCCTTTGTACTTGAAGTAGAGTGAGGAGGTCAGGAGGTTAGAGCTGTTAACAGTCCTACTCAGGTCCAACCTCTTTGTAAAGCAGTATCTAAAAATGTGTGAGGTGAAGGATATGCCAATTACCCTGACTTAATCATCATACATTCTATATGTCCATCAACATATCACATATCACCTCAAAATATGTACAACTATTATATATCAATAAGAAGTAGGTTACTTAGGGGGAAGGGGGGAAATAGGTTGCTTGAATCAAGGCTAAGTTTAAAGGTAAAAAACACCAATTTGATTATAGATTTGTCTGTAAATAACTTCCCTAACTGGGAGCATAAGAAAATAAACAAGATAAATGGGAAAATCAAAGCACTCACAGACGTACTACACCACATATACACACATGCACACACAAAGAACCTGATTTGATAACAATACTGTGTATTTTACTCTTTAATACTTCATTCTCACTCCTTTATTATTTACTTCCCTCATCTATTCTTTGACCTAATATCTTTTTTTTCTGTACATATTTATGTTTTTCTCTTTCTTTTCGTCTTCTGAGTGGAAGATTTTTATTCCTCAAACCTGGGTTCAAATGGTACTGCTACTGTGTTCTTGAGAGACCTACAGAATGAAGTGATAAAGAGAAGTTTCAGCAGTATCAGTACTTGTGCATTTGTTAGGCTAGCTTGGATGTTTATATCATTATTCTTTAGTGGTATATATACAGCAAAGATATTCTGCACATGTGATGTATTTACATACATACACATGTGTATGCACACATGTTAATACACATATAATACTCTAAATTTATTGCACATTTATTATCTTTGCCAATTTAAATAGTACTATCTCAGAGGATACGTAAAGATCAGCCTGTTTGCTTAGCCATGGATAAAGGAGCCTTCCAAAGCACCTTAATACAAAGTGCCATGAAATCTGCCCCAAGAAATGTTACCATGAGATTTCCCACCTTTGTAGAAGCCATGTGTTCTTAGAGAACTTTCAAATTAATTGTAACTGACATATTAACAATGCCATCAGAGTATCAAACCTACCACATGAGACTAGAAAAGATAATATGTAAGAAAAGACTATTCCACTCAATAAAGAATCTAAAAAAACTGTTAGAATGAAAGGATGAATTAACCTAAAACAGGGTTGATATCAAAATGTCACAGTAATAATTCTAGTTATTTTATTTTGAATAATTCATTTTGTAAATTAGACTGATATAATGTGTTTGGAAAAATTAGTAGTAATCAATAATTATTAACAGCAAATTTGAATAACAAATTTTATTTTCTAAAATTAATGTTTAGTGGATATGAGGAAATTTTGTACAATTTATTAAAAGAACTTCTGTTTTCTCTGTTCCAGTTCATTCAATTTATAGGTTTGAATTGGAAATGACTTGGGAGTCCCGACTAACAACCGTAGAGAACTCAAAATACTATAGAAACTCAAAATACTTATGTTTTGAATATTTTATTACTATTTATATGTGATACTAGTCTTTAAAAGACCAGTGAAAGGTAATACAAGCAGATTTATGAAACTAAAATCATGGACTCTCAAGTTATTTATTATTTCGCTATTTATTACCATACAGTTGAGACATTTGGTATTAATGCCTGTATCATCATCACCACATATAAAAGGCTTCTGTAAGGGAGCTTTAGCTGAACAAATCTTTCAAATGGATGTATGTATCAGGAAGATGGGGCAGAGAAGACTAGTATGGATCCTTCAGTCAACCCTAGGGACAAAATTCTAAATTTGCATTTAAAAATTTTTATTTTAAGGATATAGGTTACAGTTCAGGGCTGGGTACATTAATGGTCAAAGTTTGGACCTCACTTTGGTGCCCACTTCACCTGGTTTGAAATCAGGGTATCCTTATTGATGAGTTGTGTCCCCCTTCCCTCCCCTGGCAGTTTCTCACTACTGCCCATCTCTTTTTTATAGCATTATGATTATTGTTCAGGGTCTGCTTATGAGTAAGAACACGTGGCACTCAATTCTTTGTTTCTGTGATAGATCACTGAGTGTTATAGACTATAAATCCATCCAAGTTGCTGCAAAGTTCATAATTTTGTCCTTCTTTATGGCTGCATAATATTCCATTGTGTGTATATACCACGTTTTAAAAATCCAGTTACATTTGCATTTAAACAGCTAAACATCTCCAGTACTTTTTAACTCCAAAATGTTGTTAATTATTTTCATACAATATTACAGAGTCAAATGTTCACTATTTTTTCACATTACTTTGCCACGATATCCATTTATTATATGTGTGATATGCAACTTCAGAAGTCTGCAAACCTCCAAAGACTTTACAAAAAACTAGACACATTAAAGAGGAATCCGATATACTCCTCTGACGTTTTCTTCATGAACATAATGGGCAAATTATGTTGGTCATAGAATGGTATACCCATAGAATACAAGGTATTTCTGTTATGTTTCTACATTGCCTTCCTCCTGGATAAACCAATGATCACAACTTGAATACCATTTCACATGTTAGTAAAAAGAAATAAGCTCAACTTACTAACTATATTATATAACAAAAGAAAGGTTAAAAAAAACAAGATTTAATCATGAATTATTATTAACTTTGATGGTTTTCAAACATTTCCTAAAGGGTAGATATAAAGCAGGTCCACTGTGAACTGGTCACCAACTTGTCTGAGTCCAGTGAGACAAAACACACTCACCAAGTTACAGGAAGTGGATCTATTACTTACAGACAGGCAGCGAGGGACATTCGAGCCTTGTTATCATGAGCTGAGCCCCCAGGGATCAGCAAACTGCACAAGGTGGATGGAGTCTGGGCTGTGTGTGCCCCACTTACAATGTAGATGAGGGACTCCAATAGGCACAGGCTTGAGTTATATACCACAGGGTCAAATGACTCACTGAACTGAAGCAACAAAAGATGTCTTGGTAGGGGACCGGAACATAGGTCAGGCTGTTCCAGTCAGCTATCCCCCACCCCCATCTCAGGATACTGCATCACAGCACATTATACAGTTATTCTTGAGAACTACAAGCTAGAAATAGGGAAGAATTGTGTCAGTCTAAGGCCATCTAGAGAAATAAGATCTGTGATGAAGGTGGCAGTGCTAAAGAACTGGAGAACTGTCTTGCAGCAGAAATTGAGAAAACAATTTAAATTAACCAGAAGTAGTTACATAATCATTTATTCTTCTATAAAATTCAATGGGTTCACTACACATTTAATAGGAAGTCCAGGGCTTCCAGAATATGACCCTCTAGGCATTGCTGCTGACAGATAGAAAGCAAAATACTCCTTAAATTTTTAAGACATGTGGTATCATTACAGGGAAATAATTGACATTCAGTATATTTTATTCAGAAAACAGAGCCCTTTAACTAGAAAGTAAGACTTTAGGTTACATATTTGAGGGTAAGGGTAGAGAAGATGTTTATATTTCCCTTATGAGAGAGTGAATACTCTCAAAGCCCAGACCAACATGTTTTACTTATGTTGGAGGGAAAAAAAGAAAACATGAGATTTATTTCTTTATAAATATTTCTAAAGAAATATTGAACAGAAATCTTCAGTTCTAGTTTTACTGCCTAAACATTGATCAGTGCTTTTGAATGATCCCTGAAGCAAAGTTCAACATAGTCATACTTCTTCCTTTCTTCAAAATAAACATTTCTTGTTATGTCTATTTTCCAAATATTTATATGACTTTTGTACTCTTGCCAGTGTAATAATAGCTGGAAAGTCCACTGAGGAGTGTATTACAGACAGACAGACAGACATGTTTTGGAGATATTGTGGGCTTGGTTCTAGACCACTGTAATAAAGTTAGTATTGCAATAAAGCGAGTCAAAGGAATTTGTTTGGTTTCCCAATACACTTGTTTACACCAGCAGTCCCCAACCTTTTTGGCATCAAGGACCGGTTTCGTGGAAGACAATGTGTCCTTGGAAGAAGGGGCTAGGGAGGAAGGAATCATCAGGCATCAGTCATCATTCACATGAGACCACGCAACCTAGATCCTTCCCATGCACAGTTCGCCATAGGGGTCGTGCCCCTATGAGAATACAATGCAACTGCTGATCTGACAGGAGGCGAACTCCGCTCTCCAGCTGCTCACCTCCTGCTTTGCCATCCAGTTCCTAACAGGACACAGACTGATATTAAGCACCCTGTGATTGGGGACCCCTGGTTTATACCGTACTTTAGTGTATTAAATGTACAATTGCATTATGCTTTAAAAAATAATTTAAAATGCTTTATTGCTATAAAATGCCATCATCCTGAGCCTTAAGAAAGTCTTAATCTTTTCAGTGAAGGATCTTGCCTCAATATTAATGGTTATTGGCTGATTGGGCTGGTGTTTGTTGAATGTTAAAGTGACTGTGGCAGTTTTTAAAATAGGACAACAAAGAAGTATTCTACATAGATTGACTCTTCCTTTTATGAAAGATTTTTTGGTAGCATGTGACGCTGCTTGATAGCATTTTACCCACAGATGAACTTCTTTCAAATTTAAAATCCATCCACTCAAACCCTGCTGAGGCTTTAAGAGCTAAGTTGATGTAATATTCTAACCCTTTGTTGTCATTTCAACAATGTTCACATGAATTTCACCAAGAGTAGATTCCATATCAAGAAACCACATTCTTTGCTCATTCATAAGAAACAGCTCTTCATCCATGAGAGTTTTATCATAGGACTGAAGCAATTCAGTCACATCTTCAGGCTCTGCTTCTAATTCCAGATATCTTGCTATTTCTACTGTATCTGCAGTTACTTACTCCTCTTAAGTCTTGAACCCCTCAAAGTCACCCATGAGAGTTACAATCATCTTTTTCCTAACTTCTATTATTGTTGATATTTTGACTGCCTCCCATAAAACAAAGTTCTCTTAATGGCATCTAGAATGGTCTTTCCCAAAGAGCTTTCAATTTACTTTGTCCAGGTCTGTCAGAGGAATCACTATCTATGACAGTTGTAGACTTAACCAAATCTATTTCACAAATAATAAGACTTAAAAGTTAAAATTATTCCTTCATCCATAAGATGCAGAATGGATATTGTGTTTGCAGGCATGAACTATTTATATCTCCCTGTCAAACTTCATCATAGCTCTTGAGCAACCAAGTGCACTGTCAATGAGCAGTAATATATTGAAAGGAATCTTTTCTTCTGAGTAGTTCTCAACAGTGGGTTTAAAGTATTCAGTAAACCATGCTGTAAAATGATGTGCTATCATGCAAGCTTTATTATTCCATTTACAGACCACAGACAGAATAGATTTAGCATAATTTTTAAGGGCTCTAGGGTTTTCAGACTGGCAAATGAACATTGGTTGCAACTTAAAATCACAAGATGCTTTAGCAGCTAACAAGAGAATCAGCCTGTCCTTTGATGCTTTGGAGACAAGCATTGACATCTCCTCCTTAACTATGAAAGGTCTAAATGTTATCCTCTTCCAGGAGATGGCTGTTTTGTCTATATGGAAAACATATTGTTTAGTGCCTCCATCTTCATCACTGATCTTAGATCTTTGCTTTACTTTGCTTTCCTATAATTTGATTGTTCATTGGTGTGGCGCTTTTAAGTTTCTTCAATAATTTTTCCTTTGCATTCACAACCTGGCAACCTGTTTGATGAAAGAGCCCTAGTTTTTGGTTTTGACATGCCTTCCTCACTAAGCTTGATGAAAGAGCCAAGTTAAGTTGCCCCATGTGTGCCCTGGATGAGACCACATCCTGATCTATATATCCAGGTCAACAACATTTCTTTCCTGGAGCCTTCTGCATGACTTCCCGGCTTCCACCTTGGCACCTTCACTAACTCACACTCTATACAGTAGCCCAAGTGATAATTTGAAAATGGAAGTTTTTATCTTGCACTTAGACTAAAATAAAATGTCTTATCATGGCCTTCACTGTTTTATTCAACCTATACCCAGAATCTCACCACCATCCTGTCTAGAGTCATTGTCCCCTTACCTTCACACTCCAATTACACTGATATTCTCCCAGTTACCCCACAATCCAGTTTCTTTTCCAATGCAAGACCTCTGAATAATCAACCTTTTTCCAGATAAAATGTTCTTTTTATGACTCATTTTTTGACCAGCCTTTTTGACCTATCAGGCCTCATCTTAAATACCATCTCTCTAGTGGCATTCCCAACTATCTAAATAATTATATTCTGTTGCTGTTGGTTGCCCCAATTTGTTTGATTTTTAGCCTTCTATTAAATTCCTACATTATACTTTAACTGATTTTTTATATTTTATTGTTTTTAAATTTATTTTAGTTACTCACTATATAGTTGTTTTTTTTTTAGTTTCAAGAAAGGAAGGCCAGGCTTGGTAGCTCAGCCTGTAATCCCGCGCTTTGGGAGGCCGAGGTGAATAGATTGCCTGAGCCCGCGAGTTTGAGACCCACCTGGGCAACTTGGCAAGACCTCATCTCTACAATAAAAATAATTTTAAAAAATTAGCCAGGTGTGGTAGCGCGCGCCTGTAGTTCCAGCTACTTGGAAGGCTGAGGTGGAAGGATCGCTGGAGCCCAGCAGGTCGAGGCTGTGGTGGCTGGCAGCGGCCACTGCACTCCAGTCTGGGCGACGGAGTGAGATTCCAACACACACAAAAAAAGGAAGGATTATTTTAGTCTATTCTCCTGTTCCCAATATCTAGAATGATGACTGTCAATGAAAGATGTTGAACAGACATTTATTGATTAGATGAGTGCAAATAAAAAGATGAGGAATGGATGAATTAATAAGTAAATAGTAAAGATGAAATGTATGAATACCTTTTCAACCTGACACTTTCCAGCACTATCATTTCACTTGGTTCTGGCAGGCATTTTTCTGCAACATAAACAAGAATTTCTAAGTCACAAAAGAACTGGAGACAGAAAGTTGGCTACAACTGCACTGTATTTTCCACAGGTTGGATGTCAACAGTATCATAATTGTTTATTACTTGACTGGAAATTTCTCAATAAATACTAACATTGTTGGGGAAGAAAGGACTGGTGAGCTTACCAGTGTTTTGTATTCATCAAATATATCAAATGATTTCAAAATTGGGGGGCTTGTTGTAACACTAAATATATTTTGCCAACTATTGTCAACTTTCATTTAAAAACACATTTCGGGTCAGAGACTTTATTATTTCCTTCCTTTTCGGTCAACTAGACACACAGGATGGACCTCATGTATATAACTGCAGGTTGCCTTCCCTGAGAACCCTGATGCCAATTGCTACTCTGTTGTTCACAGTTTTACCTTAGTTAAATCTTTACCTGTTCTTGTCCATGAGGGACTAGTTCATATGATTGATTTTATGTGACTCTTGGTCTTATAAAGACATTATTTGTGCCCTTAAAAAATGTCAGATGGCAAGAACCATTGACTATATCAAGATTTTAATATCTTATTTTCTAACAATGTCCTTCATGTTCCTAGAATAAAGAAATAGGTATATATTTGCTCCTCTTTAATTTTAACACACACCATTATTATATGTGCGGCCATTATATGTTGACAACATGATTAATGCACGGTTTAACTGCAAAGAAGTCCTAGAAAAACTAAGTATACCTCGAGGCATGGTCTCTATGACAGTAATAGAAAAAGAAATGTGCAGTTCTAAACTTCCACTGCATGTAGGGTGCTTTGCTGGATTCTATACCTAAACTATAATAGTGTCTTCTTACAATTTGAGTCCTATCTGGGTAAGATCTATTTTTAGCCCCCACTTAGATACATGGCACAACCATTGGATGTAGATATCATCTTATTTTACTGATGGGAAAACTGAGGTTTACAAATTTAGTATGCACTCAGGGTCAAGATCCAGGAAGGTGTGAAACCCAGTCATATGTCTGACTAAACTGGAAGCTCACTCTTATTGCATCATGTCACTTAAGTGCAAAACCTTGAAAAACTTTGCATATAAAAATATTGTAGCACGTACAATTAGAAATATCTTCTGAATAGGCATCTAATAGCCGGCAAACCTTTCTTGAGTAGTATCTGCAGCTGATAATTTTATGCAAAAATATCACAATCTTGTCATTTTACATGTCAATAATTCTTTTATCAATTAGTTATTAAGTTCTGAGATATCTCAGATATAATATATGCCATTGCAAATATAAAACAAAATAAAACAGTGTTCCATCTCTGTGGAGCTTCCATCTTTGCTTTGCTTCTTCTCTTCTGTGTGTCTAACATGCCCAAGGGGAATGTTCTTAATGCAATTAATACAAAATTTGAAATCATTTTTAGATTTCAGCACCTGTACATCTAATTTATTTTTTTAAAGATATGGGGTACAATTCAGGGTTAGGTACATAAGTGGTCATCATACAGGTAAGGTTTTGACCTTCTTTTGGTCCCCACTTCACCTGATTTGAGATTGGATACCTTTATGTTATGTGTGCCCCTACTTCCCCTGGCAGTGTCCCCCTACTGCCAATCACTTTCTTATACTGTTATGATAAATGTTCAGGGCCTGCTTATGAGTGAATACATGTGGTACTCAGATCTTTGTTTCTGTGGTACATCACTGAGTATTGTAAACTCTAACGCTATTCAAGTTGTTGCAAAGTCCATAATTTTGTCTTTCTTTATGGCTGTGCAATATTTCATCATATATATATATATATATATACCACATTTTTTAATCCAGTCCATTTTTGATGGGCAGCATGGTTGGTTCCATGTTTTTGCTATTGTAAATAATGCTGCAGTAAACATGTGTGTGCAGGTATCATTTTTATAAAGTGAAATATGTGCCAATTATATAACTTTTTTCTAAAATGTGTAACTGTTTACTTTCTTTAAAAAAGTAAAATTACTCTCCCAAAATACAAAAAAATGAATTGTATACCATGGATTAGCTGGGCTTAAAACTTTCTAGAAAAACACTGGCAGGAAGAAACATATATATAGTGTTGTTAGGTAGACTAAATGGCTCTTTCCAAATGTCCTCTAAATGCAGGTGAACTCTCTTTCTTTTGAGCAAAACTGGTTGGCAGCTTCATAGTTCACAGTAACCCAGTAGTTAATGTTTGGCTTTATTTTCATTCAACTGACAAATAGCAGTCAGAGTATGACAGTAATGTGCACTAACTATATAATTTCCATCTTGAATATTATTACTTTTAAGAATACTTTTTTGCATGTTAACATCTTTCTCTTCTTCCAGCAGATTTACTCTTGAAAATGGAGAGGGATTTGCGGTTTACTCCCTCTCCATTAATATTGAGTTAGAATGCTAGACTATGATGGCCTATACTGCATGATGGAGGAAATTTAAAAATACTTATTTTATCCCAAATCACTGCAAATGTTATTCCCAAAGATCTTTCTGAGTAACACTTGTATAATATTCCATCCAAGATCTGGCACATAGCAGACACATAGCTTATGTTCAACTTCTTTATCCTTATCCCACAAAGCAAGCATGAGGTTTACTTATTTTACAGCCCTGTTGCACATCTTACTAGTTGTGTGATGATGAGTATTTCTGTCGACATCTCTGAACATGCATTACTAATCTGTTTCTATGGAATAGTAGTTGTCTTAGTTTTTTTGAGAGGTTTCTTTCAGAGAGTTTTTTGAGAATTGAAAGAAATTATACTTGTAAAAATGTTTCATAAATTCTAACATCCATGCAAACAGATGCTGTAATTATGTCTATATTTCTGGGAAGAAAGCTTGATTTAGTCTAATGATCACAGGTCAAGGAGGTGTCTTGGTAACTACAAAGCCATCAACCAGTTGTTGAGCTACCGATCTTCAGTTCTTGTGCTTTGGGCACTGCCTGCCTCTCCGGTCTTGCCCTACACCACTCTTTCTATCCCACTCCATCCAGCCCATTGACTGGCCTTGGCTCTACTTCCCTAAGATAACACGCTATTTCTGCATTAGGGCCTTTGAACACATTTTTAGTTGACTAGAAGACTGTTTCTCAACTATTCCTTTTTTTCGGTCCTAGCTTTTATGCCATTTCAGCAGAGTGGTATTCACTCACCTTTCAATCCAAAATAGATCCCCCAGTGCTATTTACTCTCCCTACCTTGCTCCAGGGTTTATCATTCTAAAATTTTTAGCTGAAAAACATCTCAATCTTTCAAATAATGAGGGGAAAAAGTTTAACTGTAAGAATGATAATAAGGGCCAATTATTAGTGCTTTCTATATGACAGGTACAAGGACAGTTCTTTCATGTAATATCTTGTCTAACCTTCACAGCATTCCAAAGAAGCAATGGGAATTAACTTCATTACATAGTTGAGAATCCAAAACCTTGGAGATAATTGGTACCTGCCTAAGAGCCTACAGTTAATACATGGGAGAGCTATAATTCAAACTCAACATGTTTTACTTCTGTGGCAAAGGTACTTAGTGCTCATGAAATAACTCAAAGTTTTCCTACATTTCCCAATCCTTGTTAAAATTAGACCAGGTCATGTGACTAAAGTTCTGGCAAATTATAATGTGAGAGGAAGTGAGCATCATTACTTCCAAGTGTGAATATTTATTAGTAGAGGAGAGCTTCCTCTACTACTGTAGAGTTTTCATGAGTGATAAATGAAATCTGATGCACCAACTTGCTTAGATCTCAGTGTTTTCCATGGTAGCTACCACACTCTGACTAGTACAACTACTAAAGCATGCTCTTAACCATTGAATTATACTGTCTCCTCTAGGTAATGAAAAAGTACAAAGTAGTCTTCAGTTCATTGGAGGTGCTTTTTACCACAGAAACGTGTGATGTCATCTTATTTTTGAATATCTTATTAGAGCTCAGAACAAAGTAAATTTTGTTTGGGTACAATGAAATATATAACTCCAGGTTTTTTTTAAACTTATGAGTATAATTTTGCCCCCTTTTCAAAAATATTGAGGAGAAACATCCAAATTATACTTTAGTGACCTAGAGAAAAGCGGTGAAAGAAAGAAGGCATCTTAAAATGCTATATACTCTTATTCTACTCTTGACCTTGATTAATGGTAGTGATCTATAGGTGCTCTATATTTTATTTTTAATCTTCCCCCTTTTCTGGATGGTGAGAACAATCACTCTCTCAAGAAAAAAGAATATGCTAGCTCACATATTTGCTATATTTCACAGGACAATTTTGTTCCTTACTACACTAGATAAAATCCTGCAACCACATTTAGAGGGGCAGGGAGATGGGAAACACAAATTTATGTTTCAGTTTTGATTATCAGAGATAGGCTAAGTAAAGTCAGGAGAGAATCTGACTTACTACAACTTAACTCTGCACCATTTACGAGAACATGCTACTTCTTTTAACTCTGTAATTCTTGTTGGGTACAGCAGTAAATATCATTTGTCTCATTTTACCCAAAGAAAGCCCAGAGTGATTGACTCACTTTCTATTGAGAGGAGAGCCTACAGGGAACACAAATGCGCAGAAAAGAAAAAAACAAACAACCCCATTATAAAATGGGCAAAAGATATGAACAGACACTTCTCAAAGGAAGACATCCGAGCAGCCAACAGACACATGAAGAAGTGTTCAACCTCACTAATCATCAGGGAGATGCAAATCAAAA
>CAUYQG010042312.1:0-13426 GCA_963574415.1 Tarsius wallacei
CTTGAGCAGTGAAGAGCATATGCCTCTGGGGTAAACCCCCAATGGCTCTTTACCCATGTTTCTTTTGTTTGTTTGTTTGTTTGTTTTTGTTTTTTTTGTTTTTTGAGTTGGAGTCTCACTCTGTCGCCCAGACTGGAGTGCAGTGGCCGCTTCCGGCCACCGCAGCCTCGACCTGCTGGGCTCCGGTGATCCTTCTGCCTCAGCCTTCCAAATAGCTGGAACCACAGGCGCGCGCTACCACACCCGGCTAATTTTTTGATTTATTGTAGAGATGAGGTCTCACCAACTTGCCCAAGTGGGTCTTGAACCCGCGGGCTCAGGCAATTCACTCACCTTGGCCTCTCAAAGCGAGGGAATACAGGCTGGGCCACCGAGCCCAGCCGGAGTACCATACTTTGATAGAAATAATGCTCAGTAGAGTGCATTTAAATAAAAGTCTAGAAAAAATATATATACATATGTGAAATTGATAAAGAAATGCTAAACATCTAACCTGAGTAAACAAGTACATAAATAACATTAATAGTCATTCTTAAATAGTTGGTGGCCTATCACATTGTTTATGAATAAAATGTACTTGGCCTAACTACATTGGCTATAACTGGAACCAATGTGAGTGTGATGTATGAAAAATTTCAGTACAACATAAAAAGAGCTTATATTATAGGGTCATGTTTTAGGGAGTTTTTGTTCACCTAGGTTGGAATCACAACTTTGCTGTTAGTTATGTAGGTGACTTTGAGAAAATCACTATCTCTTTTTTCTCAGTTTTCTTATACTAAGGATATGATGAAGGATATGCGTGTAGTCTTCTCAGATTCCTCACTTCGAGCCATGTCAGAAGAGTGTAGAAAGAGAGGTAGCTAAAGCATCTACTCTCATAGTTAACAAAGTGTCTCTTACACATTTCTAATTATGATTATCATTGTACCTTTGTAGAATTGGACAGATTGATCTTCTTTTACCATTATAGCCCTATTTGTAGGCACACTGTCCCACTGACACCAGGTTAGGGACTCTAGACAAAACCTGAGTAAGGAAGAAACATTAAAACAATAAAGAAAGAGTAGCATAAAATAAGCTAATATTGAATTTAGAAAAGCATATATTGATTCAATTTACAGTCCTACACCAAGAAATTCTTAATCAGCAGTCACTGGGCAAGTGCTATCTTAAGCACACACCATCTTCTAGTTCCTTTATACTCTGAAAAAAATTCAAGATCCTGATGCTAGAAGTGAGTTTATTTTTCTCCCTCCTACCTAACTTTTGTGTTCTAAGCAGAAGAATCATCTATCTCAGATTTCAAAAGTCATAATATCACTTCCAGAGAAAACCAAGTTTACCTCCAACAAGGTGCCCTTACTTTCTAGTCTACAAGAAGGATTATAATTTTAATATATTATGAGGATGAGCTTTACAAACATATTCAACTAAGTACCCCTGATAGAGTAAGAGACTCATGGGGCTCCATGTGTATGTGCGAGTATGTATATTCCCACAAACTTTGAGGAAGAGTTGTATATAACAACAGTACATGTTTGTGTTTGTTCAAATGTTGTCAGACTGAAATGGTTCATCAAGAGCATAATATTTATTTGAACGCTTAAAATCATCTTTAAAATTCATAAAATTATCACATGCACTCATATCTATCTTGTTTACAAACAAAAAATAAGTGAAAAAAAGTTGATCATACAAGAAGATGCATTTTTTTCCCCATGGAATCTGATATATATTACATTCCTCACAACTTGAATAATATACCCCAGGGCATTTTTGAATTGTGCATTTAAGACACAGGTATGTAGCAGGCAAGAGATAGGTAAAGATGGGTAAGAAAGCAAAAACAAAAACATTATATGAATAAATATAAATGCTATTTCAATTGAAAAGTATAACTGAAGGATCTAAAAACATTAGAAAAACATTCATTCCAAAACAAAAATGAAGATACTCTAAAATTGTATTATTAAAAAATAATTTTTTTGAAAATAATCAAAAATAAAAAGAAAATAAAATTTAAAAAGATGGGCCTGTGGTTTCTTCTAAAAGGTTTGTATATGGTGGGGTGGGATGGGAGGGGGCTGTGAAAAGTTTTTCTGGTTTCAATAACAACGGTCATTGGATTTAAAGGACATAAAGAGTTAGGATACGAGGTTCTGGACCCACCACAGAAAGAAATGTATCCAACCAAGAAATAAGTTGCCACCAAAATCCCCATATTGGATTAAAATATCAGTAAAAGGATAGCCTAGAAAATATCCATCTACAAGTATACAAAGAGGACAAGATACTTGCTCATTTCAACTTAGACTCAAAGTTGGAAAACAATTTTTAAGTTGGAGACTGCCATCACAGTTTCCCTGTTAAAATGAAAAAGATATATAAAATTTGGAAACCTGGAAGTAAAACTAACACGAAAGGGCCCCTAAACTAGTAATACCCCTTGGGTACCATACTAATTTTTCACAGTTCTTCTAACAAAGTACCACAAACTGAATGGCTTAAAAACAACGGAATGTTTTGGTTTGGTTTGTTTTGGTCTTACACTTTTAGAGGCTAGAAGCCTGAAATCAAAGTGTTGACAGGGCGAAGTGCTCTCTGAAACCTATAGGGAAATCCTTCCTTGCTTCTTTCTGGCTTCTGATAGTATTCCCTGACTGGCAACTGCATAACTCCAATCTCTGCTTTTTGGTCATCACATGGCATTCTGTCTGTGTGTTGCTGTATCCTTGTAACTATCTTCTCACTAGTCGTTATTGGATTAACTCACTAGTCATATTGGATTAAGATCCCACCTTACATTAGTATGATCTCATCATAACTAATTAAATCTGTGAAACCCCTATTTTGCAAATAAGACCACATTCAGAGGTACTGGAGGATAGCACTTCAGTCCATTTTGGGTGGTGACAGGGTTGGGGAGTAGAAGAGATACAGTTCAACCTATAGCAGCCTTTTAGTGGATATTAAGATAATAAAATGGATCCACAGTACAAAATAATTGTATTTGGAATTTTTTTTTTTTTGAGTTGGAGTCTCACTCTGTCACCCAGACTGGAGTGCAGTGGCCGCTCCCGGCCACCTCAACCTTGACCTGCTAGGCTCCAGCGATTCTTCTGCCTCAGCCTTCCAAGTAGCTGGAACTACAGGCGCGCGCTACCATGCCCGGCTGATTTTTTGATTTATTGTGGAGATGAGGTCTCGCCAAGTTTCCCAGACGGGTCTCGAACCCATAGGCTCAGGCAAGCCACTCACCTCAGCCTCCCAAGGCGCGGGATTACAGGCTGAGCCACCAAACCCAGCTGTATTTGGAATTTTTACAGGTGAAAATGAAGATAAAAATAGGAAAGTGAAAAAACATGTTTATAAAAGTTCATATATACTTTAAAAAGAATCAGAAATAACTCTGAAAAGGAAATGTTAATATATTTAAATTTAAACTCATAAATGTGATAGATTAGATATCATTTTAAACAAAATTCATGAATTGACAGTAATTTAGGGAAAAGTACATGGAATGCAATTAAGATAAAAATCTATTAAAATATCACTTTTTAAGAGAAAGAGGATGCAACATAAGAAAGTTCATCATTTTCAAGGATATATAAGGTATATATTTTAAAGTATACAATTCAGTATATTCCTAACCCAACCAATGCTGCAATAATATCTTAGAAAATTTTCTTTACCTCAAAAGGAAAACTTGTACCTATTAGCAACCATTTCCTATTTTCATCTCCTACCATCTTTTGGAAGCTACTAATCTATTATCTGTCTCTATGAATTTGCCTATTCTAGACATTTTACATGTGCAGAATCACACAACCTGATGAAGTTTGTGATGTTTTTTTTTCACTCAACATAATGTTTTCAAGGTTCATCTGGTCTATAGCATGTATCAGTACTTTTTTGCTGAATAATATTCCACTGTATGAAGATACTACATTTGTTTATCCATTCACTAGATGATCAACTGAAATGTTTCCATGTTTTGCAACATGGAAAGGCTGTTATAGACATTCATTTACCAGTGTTTACATGAAGGCATGCCTTCATTTCTTTTGGAGATAGATATTGATTATTCCTTATCCAAAATACTTGAGACCAGAAGTGTTTCAAATTTTGATTTTTTTTTTTTTTTGATTTTGTAATATGTGTGCATACACAGTATTTGGGATAAGACCCAAGTCTATAACACAAATTTTATTTATATTTTATATACACCCTATACACATAGCCTTAAGGTAATTTTATACAATATTTTTAATAGTTTCATGTATGAAACAAAGTTTTTGTTAAGTACTTATGAGAGGAATTTTCCTCTTGTAGGGTCATGTCAGTACTCACAAAGTTTCAGATTCTAGAGCAGTATGGATATTAAATTTTTGAATTAGCAATACTTAACCTGTCTGTCTATCTGTCTACCATCCATCCACTCATATCCATCCATCCATCCATCCACCTACCTATTTATCTATCTATGGAATTATTGAGTTATATGATAGCCCCATATTTAATATTTTAAATAACTGCAAACTATTTTCAAAGGCAACTGCTCTATTTTACTTTTCTATTAATGTATACAAATTCCAATGTCTGTACGTCCTTGTGAATACTTTTTGTTAACAGTTTTTTTGAAAAGAGTCAATCTAGTGGTTGTAAAGTAGCATCTCATTGTGTTTTCATGTAGCATTTTTCCAGTGACTAGAATTGTAAGAATCTTTCTTGTATTTATTTGTATATCTTTGAAAAAATGTTTGTTAATATTCTTGCTCATGTATGATTGGGTTATATGTTCTTTTATCAATGAGTTGTAAGATTTATTTATATATTATAGATGTAACTTACTTATCAGCTATATAAGATACATGATTTCAATATGTCTTCTCTCCCTCTGGATTCTCTACATCAACTGTTCTTTATTCTGTTAATGTCATGTGTAAGACCAATGTCATGTGCTACATTGATTGATTTCCATATTTTGAACCATCCTTGCACTCCAGGAATAAATAACACTTGGTCATGGTGTAAAATTATTTTAATGTGCTGTTGAATTCAAATTACAATATTTTGTTGAAATTTTTTCATCAATATTCATTAAGAATATTCGTTGTTACTTTTCCTTTTTTGTAGTAATTTTTTTTTTTTTGAGTTGGAGTCTCACTCTGTCGCCCAGACTGGAGTGCAGTGGCTGCTCCCGGCCACTGCAGCCTCGACCCGCTGGGCTCCGTGATCCTTCAGCCTCAGCCTTCCGAGTAGCCGGAATTACAGGCACGCGCTACCATGCCCGGCTGATTTTTTGATTTATGGTAGAGATGAGGTCTCACCAAGTTGCCCAGGTGGGTCTCGAACCCGCGGACTCAGGCAATCCGCTCACCTCAGCCTCCCAAAGCGCGGGATTACAGGCTGAGCCACCGAGCCCGGCTTGTAGTAATTTTTTTACGGGTGTAACATTAAGGTAATGCTGGCCACATACAATGAGTTTTTAAGTATTCACGTTTTGGGAAGGATTTGAAGACATTTTTTGTTCATTCTTTTTTAAATATTTGATAGAATTCACCTTTAAGGTCATCATATCTTGGGCTTTTTATTTTTTCTTAGCTTGTTTGAAGTTTTCTAATAAGTAATTCAATCTCCATGTTTTATATAAATCCATTATTGAATTTGTTAATTTTTCTATTCTACGTTTCATTTATTTTTGCTCTAATCTTAATATTTTCTTCTTTCTAACACTTTTAGATTTAATTGTTCTTTTTTTCTAATTCATTAAATTGCAAAGTTAGGTTGTTCATTTGAAATTCTTCTTTTTTAATGTGTTTACTGCCATAAATTTCTCTCTTTGCACTACTTCTACTTTATTCCAGAAGTTTTGTTATATTGTGTTTTCATTTGTCTCAAGATGGTTTTAAGATTCCTTATGATTTCTTTTTTGACCCATTACTTGTCAAAGAGTGTGTTAATTTCTAAATATTGTGAATGTTCTGGTTTTCCTTCTGTTATTGATTTCTGGCTTATTCCATTATAATTGGAAAAGACACATTTTCTGAATTGAATTTTCCTTAACATTATTAAGATTTTTTTGTGGACTAACAGATGGTCTATCCTGAAGAATGTACAAGGTGCACTTGAGAAGATTGTCCATTCTGCTGTTGTTGAGTGGAGTGTTGTATGTATATCAATTAAGTCTAATAGGTTTATGGTCTTGTTCAAATACTCTACTTCCTAATGGATCTTATATCTGGTTGTTCTATTCATTTCCCAACATGGGGACAATGAAGTCTCCTATTGTTTTGGTAGAACAATTTATTTCTCTTTTCAATTCTTTCAAAGTTTGCATCATATATTTTGAAGTGCTGATGGATATATGTTTATACTTGTTTTATCACTTTAATGGCTTGGCCTTTTAGTCTGTATATAATGTCTTTCTTTTGTCTCTTGAAACAATTTAACTTAAAATCTATTTTGTTTGATATTATTATAACCCCTTCTGCTCTCTTTTGATTACTAATTGCATGAAATACCTTGTTGCATCCCTTTCTTTTCAACCTAATTGTATCTGGATCTAAGTTGATCTCTTATAGATAAAATATGCTTGACTAAAGATTGTCTGGTTGTTTGTTTGTTTGTCTATTTCTTTAATCCATTCTACCACTCTCTACCCTTGGGTTGCATAGTTTAATCCATTTGCATTGAGGGTAATAACTGACAAGAAATTATTTACTTTTGCCATTTTTCTATTTGCTTTTGATATGTCTTTTACCTTCATTGTTTTGTTTTCTTTGTATTTTGTCTCTTGTTTCTTCCATTACTGATTTTGTGTGTAAATAATCTTTCTTTAGTATACTGCTTTTATTCGTCATTTCCTTTTTCACATATTTTTGGCATATCTTCTTGGTGGTTCCCATGGGAATTATACTTTTATTTATAACAATTATTATAAATGGTCACTCACTTAGCTCTGATAGCATTCAAAAACCCTACATCTATACAGTTGAATCCCTCTTTTACTTATGTTGTGATGCAACAATTGTGCATCATTTAATTCATTTTTCTCCTATAACATAGACCTTGTGTTAGACATTTGTCTTTTAAATTATAGAGAAAATAAAAAGAAGTTACAAGTCAAAATACATTATTCTGGATTTTATGTTACCTATATAGCTATTTTTACTAGAGAATTTTATTTCTTCATATGGCTTCAAGTTACTGTCTAGAATCCTTTTGTTTCAGTTTGAGTCAACCCTTTTAATATTTCTTATAGTACAAGTGCAATAGCAATAAATTTCTTCAGCTTCTGTTAATCTAGAAATTTCTGTTAATCTAGAAATTTCTTAATTTCTTTTTCATTTTTGAAATTTTCTTCTTCAATTTGAAAGTTTTGCTAGATAAATAATTTTTGGTTGACATATTTTTCTTTTGGCATTTTAAATATCATCTAAGTGCCTTTTAGCCTTCATAGTTTCTAATAAAAATTCACTGTTTATATTATTGAGACTCCCTTGTATGCAACAAGTCACTTCTCTCACTGCTTTTGTTTCTTTTTTGCAGTAACTTTTGACAATATGCTTATCGTGTGTGTCTATGTGAAACTCTTTGACTTTATTCTACTTGTAGCTTATTGAGTTTCATGTATGTGTGCATTCATGTTCTTCATCAAATTTGGAGTGTTATTAGACAGTATTTCTTCCAATATTATTTCTTCTTCTTTTCTCTCTTTTATTTCGTGACTGTCATAATTTGTATGTCAATACACTTCGTGATATTGTAGCGTTTCCTTAAGCTTTCTTAATTCTTTTTCATTTATTTCTGCTCTTCAGATTGGATCATTTAATGGCCTTATCTTTATATTGACTAATTCTTTCTTCAGTCTTTTAAAGTCTGCTCTTAAATTCCTCAGTATTTTTTTATCTTAGCTATTATAATTTTTAGCTCCAGACTTTCTATTATATTTCTGTTCATAATTTGTTTCTTTTTGTTGATGTTTACATTGTGTTCATACATTGTTTTTGTGATCTCCTTTAGTTCTTTGTCCATAGTTTCCTTTAGTCCTTTGAGCACATTTAAGACAGTTAACTTAAAGTTTTGTTTAGTGTGTTCATTATATGGACTTCCTTGGGGCAGATTCTGTCAAATTATTTTCCCTTTAATTTTTCATACATTTGTTTCTTTCTTCTCCTTTTTTTTTTGTAAGCTTTATAAATTTTTTAGTAAAAACTGAGTAAATATTATAATGTGGTAACTCAGGAATGAGATTTTCTTTCTTTTCCAGTTGCTATGGCTAATAACTTAAAGGTGCAATTGTCCTGTAGTTTTATACCTTTTCTGGGTATTTTTTCAAAGAATGTGTTAATTATAACGTGTTGTCACTGAAGTCTCTGTTTCTTCAACTCAGTGGTCAGCCAGAAATCAAGCAGTTTTCCTTAAATGACTGAAGTTAAAATAAATAAATAAATAAATAAATAAATAAATAAATAAACTCTCCTTGTCTTTGTAGCATGGGTCTGAGCTGAGACAATTTTTCAATGTTTCACCAGGCTATCTATAGCTTTGTCTTTACTTGTACCTCCTGCTTATGTGAAGCCTGTAGATCTGTCAGAGTTGAAGGTCTTAGGTCTCTTTGAGCATGTTTCTGGTCTTGGCCAAGAATGTTGTAGTTTCACCTTTACTGATGTATATAACAGGCCTGTAAGGTTTTATATTTCAAGATGACTTTCTCCTATGCCTCCTTTTTCCAGGGCTTTTGGATCTGTTTCACTCTGGTCCCATCTAATATCACTTAATCAAGGTCAGCAGAAGTAGTGTATGTCTTTAAATCTTTGGACAGATGCTACTACTCAGAAATCCCCTTCAGACTAATGATGGAATAAAAAATAAGTCTCTGCACTAGTTTCTCCGTGACTACCAGACACGACAAAACTCACAACCACGGTGTTTTAAAAACAGAGTCCAAATTATCCCCTGACACCAACAAGCAGCACCAGGAATGCTGGGTATAATCTAGGCTGCTGAAACACTGCTGAGAATGAGATAACAGGCAATTGAGTGAAGGTGTCTCAATTATCTTATTAAAAATAAGCTGCCCCCCCCCCAAAAAAATAATAAGCTGCCCTTTTCTTCATCAAGGGATTCTCTGATTTTTTTGAGTTTTAAGTTAAATTCCAGAGTTTCAAAAAAACCCGATCATCTCTTCTAGCCTATGGTTGCTCTAGTGGAGGGACTGATTCTCTGAGTGCTCCATTCTGCCAGCTTCTGGGACATAATTTGCCATATTGACTTTCATTTACTATCTTAAGAAAAATAATGTGGAGAGTTTCAGAGGTTTCCATTTGGCCTTTTCCACTATGATACTCTTTTTCAACAGATCAGTGGTTTGATATGAGAATACATCAATTGCTATGTATGCAAATTCAAATTAAAGCACACGGGTATTGGAGAAATACCACTACATGGGGCAGTGGATCTAGTGGGCTTACCAGGAGCAGGGCTTACTGTAATCCAGTGTGATTACTGGGAAACATGATTTCATTTATTACCTAAATCCCAGAAAGCTCCACTTTGGAGGGGCTGTGATAATGTTTTGGGTCTCCAGATATCACTGTCGACTCAAAACCCTTATTCAGTAATCTTTGAAATGTCTGAATATTCCCCTTTTTTTAAATTTACAGTCACTAAAATAAATGACTATAGACTCTTTTAAGAAAAGATGGAGGATACTTATCTTGTTATATAACTGTCATGGTGTTGGAATGTCCTTATTACTAGAACCCATTTTAGATCAATTGGTCTTGGATATGAAAATTGGCTCATATCAGAGAACTGCATAAAAGATTATGACTTCTAATTTAGAAGACTGACATTACTCTTTTCGTCCTTCAGTCCTGCTTTTTTTGTTTGGATTAGACATGTTAGTCAGCACCTTTGTTGGTCACCTGTTTATTTATTTTTTCCTCTAGATGTTCTATTATCCATTTGTAAAACTCACTGTAAGTCAAGCCTTCTTGGATGCCTCTATAATCTTTCCAGTCATTACAGTAATTAAATCCTTCTGACTCCTGAGTGTTAAGCATAGTCACTTTCTTTCTATTATTTTGGCAGATTCCATATTACCAGAGATGGCAACAAAAATACTATTGTGACTGCTTTTCAATCCACACTTCCTTGCAGAAGAGAACCATTAACAAACTTATTGGACTTCCAGCAAGATGGCGATGGGGCAGTTTGCTCCGTGAGACCCTCTGCAAAAGAGAAAACACATAAAGACTCTCACTCTCCCCCAGGGGCTGTGGCTCCCATCATTGGCAGCCTGCTCTTCACACTGCTGGCCACTGCCTTAGCTTCCTCAGCTGCCTCAGCCATGGCAGCCGTTGCTGCCACCACAGCCACTGTTGCCAGCCCTGCCTAAGGCAACCCACAGCTCCCAGACCCATGAAGCCCCCCCAAGCATCACACTACTGAAACTGCCACCACCACTGCCACCGCCGCACCCCACCTCCTCACCCTGAGCCAGGCTCATGGAGCTCCTCCCATGCATTGTGAAGCAGCACCTGCCACTGCTGCTACCATTGCCTGCTCCCTCCCGCCCTGGGCAGCCTCTGACTTCAGGAGCCTGGCCTGCATTGCCTGGCAGTCTCCAGCTGTGGTGGAAAAAGAGATCAACTGGAGCTGTGAGACCAGCTCCACCAGCTCAGTCCATCTCCCAGCTTGGGATCCAAGGTAACAACATCAAAATGGAAAGGACAGAAGGCCCCTCCCCCATGCTAAATATGCACAGGCCAGATCTGAGTGTCAGATTTTGCAGGCAGTCCAGATCTGAGCCACCCTCCACAGCAGGCCATGGGTAACTGACCCTAACTGTGAACAAATCTACCAGCATGCAAAGAGAGGTAGCAATCAGAGCTGAAAGGAAATTGGACTTAAAGGAAAAGTCTCAGAGTGTGCTTGGTTCCCTGTTTTAATTTTTTTTTTATTCTTTGTTTGTCTTACCCATCTTGTTTTCTCTCTCTTCTTACTATTATCAATAATGTTTTCGTACTTGCTTTGGTTCTGTTAGTTTATTGACTTTATTCTATTCTATTTCATTTGATTTTTTCTCTTTAGACTCCATCTTTGTATAGGGGAATAGCATACCAATAAGAGGGTTGGTTAGCTTGTATGTTTATATGATTGTATGTTTTAGTTTTTTCGTATGGTTTTTGGTTTGTTTGTTGTTGTTTTTCTTTTTACTCATATTGGTCTCTGTGTCTCCTCTTTTCATTTGTTAGTCGGTACTTTTGTCTGTTTTCCCTCTTACTCCTATCTTGCTCCATCTCCATCTTCCCCACTCCCTGTTCCATTCTTTTCCTTTTTCTTACCTCATTTTTCTGTCAGGGAATAACCTATAACCCCACTGCATGGACAGATTGCAAGGCAGTAGGAAGTGGGTTCCAGATTATCCATACATCTGTCAGTGGATACTGGGATCTGCAGATAAATTTTGAATCACAGCTCCCCCCTTAATTAAATCTCAAAATTGCAAAAAGGATTGCCCCCAACTTGTAGTCCAGCTCCAGAATTGAACAGAGCCATAGGATACACATAAGGAAGAATAGCAGATTGAACAAACAGAAGTAAAAGCAACCCCTCCAACCCTGAACAACAAATTTAAAGAAGATGGGGGGTGGGGAGGGGGGAGGAAAATCTACACAAATGAAGAAAAACCAAAAGAAGAATATAGGTCTCACACAGACCCCTGGGAGGTCAGACACTGATAAAACAGACTTCAGAATGCAAACAATGAAGAGTCCCCAGAATAACTGGTCACATATAACAAACCCAGACATCAAGACATTAATAGAGAGAATAAAAAGAATTGAGGAGAGACAAGATGAGAATAGGAAGGAATCGATAACTGAAATAATAGCAGTAAAGAATACTGTGATTGAAATAAATAAACTAATCAGCATGGAAAGCAGAATTAACCAAGCAGAAGAAAGAACCTAAGCACTTGAAGACCAAAATACAGAACTAACCCATACTGTCAAACTTAAAAGGCAGAACAAAATCTTCAAGAGATGAACGATTACTTAAAGAGACCAAACCTAAGAGTCATTAGACTTCCTGAGGCAGAAAGAGAGATAGAGACCACACTGGAACAAACATTCCATGAAATTATTCAAGAAAACTTCCCTCATCTCATCAGTGATGAAAAACTCAAACACAAGAGATTCAGAGAACCCCTGCAAGACAACAAATGAAAACACCAACTCCCAGACACATAATAATTCACCTAAGCAAAGTAGGTATAAAAGAAAAAATCCTAAAGGCAGCAAGAGAAAAAGATCAGACTACGTACCAGGGAAGACCAATTAGGCAGCAGATTTATCTATACAAACCCTTCAGGCTAGGAGAGCTTGGAGCCCAATCTTCAAAGTTTCCAAAGTTAAGCAATTTCAACCAAGAATAACCAACCCATCCAGGCTGAGCTTCATCAGTGAGGGAGAATTAGAATCTTCCCCAGACATCCAATCCCTAAGAACTTATGCTGCCTCCAGACCATCTCTATCAGAAACACTTAAGAAAGCATTAAACACAGAAGAAAAGGAGAAAAGAATGACAATGTTCTTCACAAGAGTACAGGACAACATGGAAAACCCAAAAGAAACAAATCAAAACTAAAGGAAAGACAACAAATAAACAGGGACAACAACAACTCTGTAAGAACCTCATGACAGGGATAAACCCCCACATTTCAATAATTAGCCTGAATGTGAATGGACTAAATGCACCACTGAAAAGGCACAGAATGGTGGACTGGATAAGAAACCATTACCCCATTATTTTTGCCAACCAGGAGTGTCATCACACTACAAGGGATGCACACAGACTCAAAGTTAAAGGATGGAAAACGAGTTTCCAGGCAAATGGATCACAAAAGAAGGCAGGAGTTGCAATCTTAATATCAGACAAAACAACCTTTAAGCTATCAAAAATTTAAAAAGATGCAAAAAGGCACTACATAATGATAAAAGGTGCAATCCACCAACAAGAAATATCCATCCTAAACATATATGCACCTGACACAGGAGCACCAGCATTTATCAAACAACTACTAAATGAACTAAAAAAAGATATTGACTCTAACACTATTGTAGAAGGGGACTTAAATATCCCACTAACAGCCCTAGATAGATCATCAAGGCAAAAATAATGGGGTAATGGTTTCTTATCCAGTCCACCATTCTGTGCCTTTTCAGTGGTGCATTTAGTCCATTCACATTCAGGCTAATTATTGAAATGTGAGAGTTTACCCCTGTCATGCAGGTTTTCTATAGTTGTTGTTCCTATTTTTTTGTTGTCTTTCTTTTGGTTTTTGTGTGTTTTTCATCTTTTTCCTGTAATCTTGTGAAGAACATTGCCATTCTTTTCTCCTTTTCTTCTGCAT